>JAVSBV010000097.1:8503218-8519681 GCA_033117975.1 Parotocinclus spilosoma
TATATAAGCTATAATATAGTAATAAGATTATAATATAATAATACTTTAAGACAATATTTTCTAATTATATTATTTTATAATATTATACTTATATATATTACAAAATATGTGGTTAAATGTAATATTATTTATAGTATACTGAAGTATACTGAATGATACTAAATGTAAAGTGAATTAGTAACAATTTTTTCAATTTTTCCAATTTATTCTTAAATGATGAAACCATCTGGCCTCTGTCTCGTCTCGGTCTTGGTTACTCACCACAGCTCTTTCAGCATTATAGACATCAGTACATAGAAATAAGCATGAAGAATTGCACGCATATGTTGTTTTTGTTGTTTTAAATATATTAAATGAAGAATGAAAGAATGGATTAATGTAACATCTTGCAACGCAATGTGGCATGTGCCATCAACCACCAAGAGAACAGGATCAGTCTACCATTGCTTAGAGCTGTGTTATATACCAGACTGATGGATGATGAAATCTTAGGTTAAAAACTTTTTTTAGTGTACAATTTGTAAATTGCGATTAAAAAATAAGCATTTGATTTATTTTCAATAAGATCAAGATCATCAAAAACCAAAATTAAAAGTCAAAGAAAGTTGTTTAATTACGCAAATGAGTTGCAAGATCAATGATCACGAATAAGTAGAAAGGGACATATTAATGGGAGTGAACAGAAGAATGTTAAACTGGATGATAGTGCCACACATTGACTGTTCCGTAGGGTGTATGGTCACCCAAGACTGCCAAAACACACTGACTACTGACTAATTAGCTAACTGACTAAACATGTACTAACTTACAAAAGATTAATGAATTATGAATCCTTGTGATGAAAATATATAGATTTATATATATTTCATTTCAATGAAATTGTACATAAAATGAACTGATTGAAAAGGGGAGAAAAAGATTCATTAAGAGCGATGAGAAAAGTGTTGCTCTCCTAAAATGAATAGACAAAGCTGTATACAGAAGTGGTAGTCATTAATGACAAAACAACATTCGAAACCTAAAAATTATTTGCTTTGAGGAATTTTATAATGGCATATACATATCAGCTAGTTGTATTCTGGAAATAGGGCACCGATGACAGTTTCACAAATCAGTGTATATATTATACAGTATATGCAAATACAAAATTAATGCAAAATTGCTTTCAGATGTACAGATGTACAGATGTATTTTTCAATGGCTTTTGGTGACTGTTTTTCTGATGTTCTTATATGATGCAAAACAAAATCAAAAAGTTCAAATATTTAATTCAGGTGTTTTCAGCTTGCTCAAGTGGACCATCATGCTTACACAGACAGTTTAGATTGAAATGTTCATTTATAAAACAAATATGAAGCATAGAAGGCCATAAACTCAAAACAGTTACTCATCCAGATATGGTTCTAATTCTGAGGAGTTGTCCAAATAAATGGTATCATTGTCCCACATAGCCAAATTCTCAAACGGATGTGGAAAACCTACACCATGTGCAATCATACAATCAAAACCTGACATTCTGATTGAATTACATCTTTCTTTCCATTTCATAACCGATACCTAAGATGCATGAAAAAATGAATAGCTGTGTATTGAATGCTGACATTTTCTCTTGATTAAAACATTTCTTATGTAATGTACAATCAGTACATGTAGAATTTAATAAATAAGTCAAATACATTTTACATGAGATCATAAACATGACCGAAACACCAGCATAAAAATTAGAACAGGACTAGAGGAAACGTTATGTACAGCGAAAAAAATCTATATGTAGTAGTTTACACTACGGCAATAGCAGGTGTTCCCCTGTATTTTATATGTGGAAACGGTATTCTTTATACCAATATACCTCAGTGCAGAAAAACATTCACAAGTACAGGCAGCAGGAAAGAAAGAGAGAGAGGTCTTCAAATTTGGCTCTTAATACATCCATGACAAAAGTATATCATATATATATCACATATACAGTATCATAAATATCATATATATCTCCATGTCATACTGGCTGTCTCAGATCCAACTTGCATTTAAACAGAAGATCCTGTTTTCTTGATCCCTTTCCTCATAAACGGAAATGTAATGTCACTCATGCATAGATATGAACAAGAATGAGTATTGACATGTGCATTTCATTTTGTGTAGAACATTTTCACATTTTTTCTTAACTTATTTTTTAAAGCTTTCTGTATTTTGCATAATGAGTAGTGTTACTAGATCATTTTTTTGCTTCTACAGTATATGTAATGTATCTAACATCTTCCTCTGTGCTATGCTTTATTTTTGCAGTGTGCAAGTCAAGCCTGAAATCTTTTGTTGGACTACCTTCAGCTTTGATTAAGGTACTCATTTACAATGTCAGTGCTTTGACAATCTTATGCAATGTCCCAACATTTATTTACATCCTGAGTTGAGTTCATTTTTGGAAGAGGGTCAAACCACTCCATAAAGTATTCACCAGAACATCCTAAAGACTTTCAGTGAGGCTAAGCTCAAGACTCTGGTCTAATTCATGTGTGAAAATGATTCATTATGTTCCCAGGATCACTCCTTTAAAACGTGAGCCCAATAAATATTGACATTGTAATCCTGGAATGTGTCTGTGATGGGATAACCAACCTGGCCAGAACATTCAGATACTCAGCTAACTTAAATATTATTTCCACATAACATTATTGAACCTAAACTTGACTAACTGAAGCAACCCCAGATCATAAGAATGCAGATTGTACAATGGACAATGACTTCCATGCATTTACCTTCCATAGCATGCATTTTGCCCTGGAAAAGGGTACATTATACTCTGACCACATAACCTTTTTTCATTCCTTTAAAGTCCAAACTTTATGCTATCCAGCAAATTTAAACCTTTTGGTCCAATTAGCTTCATTATACCAATTATCCTCACCTTTTCTGTAAATTCATGCTTCACTGTGTGTGTGTGTGGAAATTCTCTTACTTTCAGCTATGTCAGAAGACACTGCTAATGCTGTGGTCACCATTAATTTAACAGTGGTATAGTGACCATATATAATTATTTATCGCGCTCTTTATTAGAATACAACCAGAAAATACACGTGAAAGTATTTAGTGTGACCTCCCCTTACACAGCAGCATCTGGCAACTTTATTCTGGGTACCAAGTTGACCCTCCTATAGTTCGAAGAGGTTTAATCATCAATTATCTTTTTGGAAGGGTAGAAGCCAAAAACATTTTTTTTGAAAGGGGTACAGGATGCAAAGTCTAAGGCATGTTAAATCTCACAAAGGTTGAAATTGAGAACAGTGGAAAAAAGTACTATTGATTCATCCGAGTATATATTTTTTTGCAATCTGTTATATATGGTCATGATACCATTACTAATCTATTGGTGGTATAATACATTTGCACAGTACTGTACTGTATCTTCATAGCTGTTTAAAAAATGATCACTTATTTTCCCATTTTTGTTTGTTGATTGTGTAATAGAATATAAAATGTGCTAAAAAGTGTCCTAGTAACAGTAATACCCTATTAAGATACGGATTTCTTTAAATATGACAATTTTGTATTTTTTATCCATGTAGACAAAATATAATTTAAGACAGTTTCAGATACAAATATGTCCATTATGTCCAAAAGAATAAAACATACTTTAGACAAGGAAAGAGGAAATAATTAATATTAAATATAACCTGTACTCTGATCCAAGGGTTTAGTTCAGTGCAAGAACAAACTCCACCCAGTATAGTCACTCCACACTTTCATTATGAGAGGTCAAACGATTCATCACAACAGCTCCTGTGGGGTGAATCACACAAGAGATTTCTCTCAGGATTATGGCAGGCCAAAGATGGCCTGCTTTGTTTATAGCTGCTAAACCTCTCCATTACATTAACTCTCTATGTGTGAACTCATAGGCCATTCCATTTGAGTTACACTGCTTTGGCCACTGCACCCCCCACGCCACTCCAAGTGTGCTGGCCCTGCTGGGTTACATTAACCAGTGTTTGGACATCTGCTAGGCCTCGGCTCAATGAGTAAGCCTGTCATCATGAGCTTTAGGAAATCTAGAAATTGCAGTGTGAGCAGTGTAGTAATAAAAACATGCTCCTACTTTCTGCATTAGGCCTGCATTAAGCCAAACTGTCCATGTGCAAATGATGCATTGCTAGTGTTAAGAACATATCTGGTCACAATTAGTGACATTTAAAATACTTGGTGGATGGGCCCAACCAATATATTTTTTTCCTAACATGTCTTGCTTTATTTTCTAGCTTGCTGCTGAATGTTTAAATTAAGGTCTAATGAAGTGTGGTTTGTGTACATTTGATGTAGAAGATGGTTAACTTTACAGCTCTTGATAGAAGTGTGTAAACGCAAGAGTGAGCTGCAGGAATAATAAAGAGAGATAGACTGAATGGAGCAGTTCTCAGCAGGGCAAAGGTACACACAGGGCCTCCGTTTATTTACATTAAACTTTTTCATTAAGCATGAATCTTAAGTAAAAAGAGCCAGACTGATGTTTTGTCACATGTAAAATATGAGCTGCTTAAAGATATTGTCTGATAGCATAAACACTGAAATGACCCCTAGACTAATAACCATCAGTCACATGCGGCGGATATGTTCTAAAATGATTCTGATCCAATATTTTTTTTTCCTTTTAACTTTGGTTTGAAAGGAAAAGCTGAATTAGCAAGCAGGCTGAAAAATGACTCTAGAGGGAGATATGAATGGTGGTGGGGAAATCTGAGAGCCTGTATGTTTACTGCTTTCCCAGCCTTGCATGCTCCCTTGGCTTTTCTTCACCAATACCGACCCCCGCTGATTCCTCAGAGTGATCAGCTGCTGAAGAAGAAATGTATGCTCTGCCATGACTGATTGATTTCCTGAATGATTGGCACAAACGATATAGTAATTTTTGGATGTATATAGAAAATGAATACCCTTATATACAAGGGTTTCCAAACAAAAAACACACATTTGGAAAATGGCTTGGATAGTTTTACTATATAAGGTTCGATGGAGATTTTCTTTTCAGGATGCACAAAATGCATAAATGCATAAAATTAACAAGATGCAAACAATCTTAGAACTGAGATTAAGAACCCTGAATAATACTTATAATTCACTAAAATGTGTTGTGTACCATGTTTAAATATCCATCAATGATGATTAGCACTGCCAAAAATGATAGAATCACCACATTTTTATATGATATTCAAGTAGCATTTCTACATCATATCAAATAACTCTCTATGACAAATAATTTCTGTTTAATAGCTGAACATTTTGGCTTCATGAAGCATACCTCAAACCAATTGAATTATTTGACTTTGGCATATTTCTTTCCAGATCAAGTACAAATTCTGGAATCACTCAATGTTGAACAAAGTATTCTGGACTCTTTAGCCAAATATCACATATTGACAGCCTGAAATCGTTGGGTCGTTGGCTTCACTAATAAAAAACAATATTCGAAATCATGTTGGTTCCAAAAATTCTGACATGGTGGATGACAGATCAGGTTTGCTGGAAGTCTTGTCAAGGACCATTTTCTTATTTCTGCTATGAATTTTCAAGTTACATTTGTAGCTTTACCAAGTTGTTTATATAAGCACAACATTTTTGACACAACTGACTAGAAACAACCAATTTCTTGTACTTCTTGTAGGAGGTTTATAATTCTTTCATTAGTTTTACTTAACATCTTACTTGTTAGAATCATGTTTTCTTTAAGCTAGTCATGACCAACTGTGCATTAACATCTGTAAGCACTCCCTTTTAACTGCAGACTAATTTTCATGTTTAGTCGTGTGCCGGTAATAGTTCATATTAATTCATATTACGTATGAATTAATTACAGTAAATTATCTTTGACAGTTACTGTGATGCCGGGTGGAAAATGGCGGAAGCTAATGGAGGTAGCAGAGAAACAGAAGAACAGGGGAAAAAACAAACAATTGGCATCCATCAGTCCAAGGTCAAAACCAGCTAGATCAAAATAGAAACCAGAGGGGGGGACAAGGTGCATAGTCGGAAGGCAGAAAAAAAGGGCAAGCAAGGTAAAAAATAATAAAAAATAATGCTTAGTACAAGGAGCAAATTAAGTGACTTAGCAAGGGAGAGGTGAGGAAGATGAGAATGTAAAGGGGTGCGGTGACAAGGATCAGGTGTGTGTAATTAATAAGAGGGTGGCAAACAGGGGTGTGGCCCACCGAACAGGAAGTGGGTGTGACAGTGATCACCCCATACTCACCCCCCACCCCCCAAAGGACTCGTAATGGGCAAAAGAGGGTGAGCCCACATGTGTCGGTGCACAGGAACGGACTTGCGAGGGCATGAGGGGCAGGGTGGTCCAGGTGACTGGCATGGAACTGGCGAATGACTAGTAGGTCCAATATGTCCTTTGAGTCCACCCAGCTGCACTTTTCTGAACTGTAACCTTTCCAGTCAACCAGATACTGGAGCAGAGACCCATGCCTATGAAAGTCCAATAGTCGTTGCACGGCATAGGCGGGTGCGACTTCGACCTCCAGGGGGGCCAGCTTGACTGGGGCCTTGTCTACCAGCGGACCAAGAACACAGGGCCTGAGAAGAGACACATGAAACACGGGGTGAGTGCGCATGTGAGAAGGTATTGACAAACGATTAGTGACTTTATTTAATCGCCTAACGATCTTAAATGGAAAATATATCTGGGTATACTTTCCTGTAGACGGAGGTTGCGGGTTAAGCGCCAGATTCGGTTGCCTGGCCAGAAGACCTGTTTCAGGGTCCTCCATCAGTCTGCCTGTGCCTGGTACCTGCAGATGGCTCGAGAGTTGCGCTGGTGAACCTGGCTCCAAACGGACTCACTCCTCTTGAACCAGGCATCCACCACGGGGATGTCCGATGAAGTAGGGTCCCATGGCACGAAAGGGGAAGCTGGAAGCCAAGGATACATTGGAAGAGAGTAAGTCCAGTAGAGGAGAGACGTAGAGAGTTCTGAGCAATCTGGACTCAGGGGAGGAGGTGTGCCCATTCGGTGGGGTTCTAGCTGCAGTAGAGCCTCAGGAACTTGGTCAACTCCTGGTTCGCTCTCTCACACTGGCCATTAGACTGGTGATGGTGACCGGAGGTGAGGCTCACTTTGATCCCCAACTTCTCCAGAAATGCTGCCCAAACTTCTGAGGTAAACTGGGGCCCCCAAGATCCGTCATGAAATCCATAGCCAGGTGGGACCAGGGGCGCTGTGGAATGGGTAGAGGGACCAGCCGGCCAGAAGGGAGGGTGTAGGGGGGTTTTGCTTTGCACGCAGGCGCTGTAGGAAGCAATAAGTTTGTGGACCTCCAACCATACTCGTCCACCAATAGCGGGGGGTTAGTAATTGGAGATTGTGCGTCTCCCCGGAGTGACCGGAATGGAGTGAAATGCAAGACCACGTTCGGACTCGGTCCCGAAAGTCAGGGGAATGTACCTCCTATCAGGAGGACAACCAGGTGGTGGATGGATCCTTGCAAATTCTGTGAAAAGGGTTCAATGCGCCTAGCATGGGTTAAGACGTTTAGCAGCCTTTAGGTACTCCAGGTTCTTGTGATCAGTGAAGACCATTACTTTGTGTTGAGATCCCTTAAGCCAGTGTTTCTGCGCAGACCTGACATGCGCAGTGATGGCCCTGGAAGCCGGTGCTATATAGCAGTTGGGAAAACAGTTCTGGGAGGAACCACAGTACATACAAAGGTCATGTGTGGCACGGTGCCTCTGTTCCTCCAGCAAAAGGTGGGTTCTGCCAAGCTCCTTGGGCTCTAAAGGTGGTACCGCTGCTGAGCGTGTGCCCTGTTGTAAGATCAGGAGCTGCTCTGATGCGGAAAGGCCATCACAGGTGTATTGAAAGAGGTGTGAGTGTGAGTGCAGTGTGAGTAATCCTGTGCCTCAGCACCCTGTTGGAGTCAGATGGTTGTGACCCATTCCAAAGCGGGACCCAGAAGGAGGGAGATAAGGGAGATTTGTGCTGCGTCGTTGAATGGGTAAAATAAAGATCACACCGTAAGAGAAATCCCTTACAGCGGTCTGGATTACCGTGCTGGCAGCGCTGTGGCCCGAGGAGTGCTGGGAGGAAGTGGCACTAAAGAAGGGGGGGCGGGGCTTAACCAGAGGGAGCGAGCTGCTCGAGGTGGCAAGAGAGTTTGGTTACAATGGGAAGATAGGTCTCAAGGGCCTGATGGTCAGCCATAAGATGGTGTATCGCCAGGGTGACCTGATTAGGATGGTTGCGAATCTCCGTGAGCGGATCGGCTGATGTAGAGGCAGCGCTGTGATCCGCTTGCGACGCTGCAGATGGAAAACAGTTTACAATACAAATTCAGGAGTAAATATGTTCTTTGTTTGATCCACAAAACAGGTACAGGTGTAACCAAATCATGGTGTAGATATTTGAATTCCATTCCTTTGACTATTGATTTGCTTTTTACTGATCAAGCCAGAGGGTTGAGACTGATTATTCAAATACACTACCATCCCTCAGACACAGCCAATTGATGTCTGCATGTGATGCCAGACCTTGCCAGAAGGTACTACTGGTGGAACAGAACTTAGACTGTTGTACAAACCGGGCACCATAAATATTTATGTAAAAGAACAGTATAATAATTCATAAGCAGGTAAATCATTTGGTAAGTTTCAGCAAACACTGAATTTTAACCATATTATGTTTATTTCTATGTTAGATGAAAATTGAATTTTGGAATACTTATTTTGCAGTTTAATATTTCAGAATAGTTTATTTTGTATTACATTTTATGTAATAATTTACTTGTGTCCTATTTCCTACAAAGGAAGCAATGCCAATAATAAATTCAGCCAGCGGAACAGCATCACTGTGGCTTTATTAAATATTAAAATATGTGGGTGAATTCATTATCTGATTTTATTATAAAAGAGTTAGCCAGACTGCCCCCAGGCAGCAGAACATGCAATGAAGTTATTGATAGGACAGATAATTATTTAAAGCTAATCAAATTCCATCCAGATCTTCTCAACTGTGCACACCACAAACATGGAAGCACGCACATACAGATAACTCGAATTACTCTAGGTAATGATGCATAAAAATGTTTTTGAAATGTATTTTGTAATAAATAGCATGTATCTCCTACACAAAACGTTTAAGTAAATTCATTTTTAAACAACAAGCCATTAGTGTATACCTGCAATTATGTGTTATTTAATTATAATTAATTATTAGTACCTCTGAAAATTGTAATTTCAACTTCAACAGCTGTAGCATTTGCCATCATTAATTTTAATTAATTTCCCCTTTTAAGAATATTTCTTTTTCACTTAAGAGTTCTAAGGAACTCATCATCCATGACTTCCTAGCTCACAGGCGTATTAATACAATGGTCATATTCTTTTAATCATTCATCAGCTTTGATAAGATTAAAGAACACACAAATCAGGCAAAATCAATACTGCCATTTTAAATAACAAGTCTTAATATGACACTATTTACTGTTATAGTAATAACATAAAATTGCTTGAGTTGTAAATAACAGTCTTAAAGTGTATGCTTGGGTTATTCAACCACACAGACAGGAAGAAGGATCATCTTTTTTCAGAAGATGGTAGCATTGGAGGGTCACCATATCACTAAATGTATAATTAGAGCTGGCATGCTGTAAGGCCCTGTTATTTCATCTAGCCACAAACCAAAGTGTCTGGAATTTGCTACTTGCTCTTGGAACATTGACTGGAACCCAGTTCTTGTGTCTGATGAGATAAAAAGATATATGGAAAGAAATAATTAAGGCTGTTTGATATAAAATATAGTATGATTCTACAGAAAATATCCAATTTCTCAATAAAAAAGAAGAATATGTGACAGTGTGACTCCAAAGGGCCTGGAATTTTGTTAGGATGCATAGCATTATAGGCTTCATGAAGTGCCAATCAATCGGCCCACTTTTGCCAAAAGGTCACCTTGTCATAATTACATTTCCAAGCAGAACCAACAACCAAAACTGACCATCTACAGCCACAATTAATAATTATATATTAAAATTACAGACCCTAATTGTATATATATTTATAAATAAAATTTTCCTTTGTGTGGTAATTAAGATTGTTGACTATTTTCTCCCCTTCCCTTTACCCATTTTACATTCTGGTATCTCATCACTATACTGGGATAGTCAGTCTCTTACCTAACACTTACAAAAAGCTGTGTTGTGAGATGAAAAGGAAAGTCCACAGTGGAAGACTCAGGATACTGAATAATGTAAAGAGATTCTGTATTGTGACTCTAAACTACTCACAAAAATTAGGGGATATTTAAAATGAAATTTTTGTGAGCAGTGTAAGATTCCTTACCTTGTATTCTTATGAAACCTTTTTTCACCTTTTTATGAAAAACTTTTTTTTTGGCAAATGGTTCAACAAAATGTAGTCCAACCTCAAAAAAGTTACAATTTAGAAAAATTACTTACAATTACTTCAGACAGACTGTATGACTCAGACTGAGATATGTTCATATTTTGTCTGGTCAGCTTCGTAATATACTGTTTATCCATTCCTGCATTTCTGGCCTCGAACAAAATCCAGAAAAGTTTATTTAGGCAAATTAGGATTAGTAATTTGGTTAAAACAAAACCAGAATACATTCAATGCTGAGTCTTCGAGAAAAAAGATGGGCTGTAGATCTCTAGTTTTTCAACAAATGTCTGAGCAAGTTGTTGAAAAATTTAAAAACAATGGTCCTCAAAGAAAGATTGGAAGGGATTTGCATATTTTACCCTCTGCAGTGCACAATATTATCGAATGATCTGAGGAATCTGAAATAATTTCAGTTTATAAAGGACAAGGCAATGCAAAACCACATGCGTCAGACATGTGATAAGGGTGTATAGGTCTGTACTGGTGTACTGTCTGCCTACAGTCCCAAACTGCCCATTATAGAGAATGCATGGAGAAACTTGAAACAAAAAAATGTGACAGCGACAACCCCATATTGTTGCACACTTAAAGACCTGTTTGCAGGAAGAATTAGACAAAATAACACTGAACGCTGAAATATTTCATTGCTTAGAGTTCTTGTTGCCAGGAGTGAGAATGGCAGCATTACAAAGTGGTAAATGCTTGTCCCTACATTTTTTATAGGTTTTGCAGGCCTGAAATGCAGGAATGGATGTTTAACAAAAAACATCATGTTGACCAAATAAAACATGAAATATCAGGATTACCACTGACTCTCTAAGTTAAGTCTAAAGTAGTACATTTGCAAGCCTAATTTGCTGCAGTTAAAATGTTTTAGCCCTTAGCAAAACTGACAGTCGTACGGTGTAGTTCATGTAAGATCAAGGGGCTTAAGACATTTCCTTTGAGTCTGGAAAGTGAGTTTGTTTTGTTCAGAACTTCAGAGCACAGTGGAAGTCACTGTGTGAGCCAGATTTGAATAAGATATGCAGTGGGTATATTACAAATTATGGGATATAAGAAGGTGTGGTTTCAAATTGTGATGGATCTCTGGCTAAGATTTTTTTTGTAATAAAAAAAATAGAAAAACCTTTGCTTGTGTGGTTTTTGATTTACCTACATTAGATTCTAGTAGGATCTGTTAGATTGTATTCTTGGGTTAATGCTTATTTGTACTAACATGAGGTTTTGTCTACTTAGAAGAATACAAAACACTTCTGTAAGTCGCTCTTTAAGGCATGTGCTAAATTCTGTAAATATGTAAATGTAATGTTAGTTTAAATCCTAGCTCAGGCAACCTGCCATTGATGGGACCAGCTGCTTAGGTATATAAGTCAGCAGTAGTCTTTGTGCCAACAGCTTTTTAAAGAAATATAATATAGCACACAGCACATGTTGATGTAATGTGGAGACTGCCATAGCACAGTTGCGGTGCTAAATTACATGCAAAGGCAGTAAAATTGTACATAATCTACGTGACTGGTCAAATTTAGTAGAAACAAATAAGAATTCATTTGAGAGATAACAGATGCTTGGTTAAAACAAATGTTGCAGACATAACTGACTATGTCTGAAGGAGGTGAGGGCAAAACCCTGATGACCCTGCGAAGGACTTGTTCCCCATCCAGAATGCACTTCACCCTTGCAAACCTTAATATGACAAGCAAAAACTGTGAACAAAAAACGAATTCAAATTGAAAATACTGTAATGGAGATATTTTGTATTTAACAATTTCTTTAAATTTGTTATTATATCTCTCACTCTAATTCCATACCCTTCTAATCCAATTCAAGGTTGTAGGGGAACCTAATCAGTAGCACAGGGTACAAGATGGGAAGTGCACATGGATAAGGTCCCAATCCATACCAAGTTACATGCACATATGCACACTGGGACACTTGCCCACTGATATAATTGCAAGTCTTTTACATGGGGGGGAAATTGTAGTACCCAGATAAAATTCGCACTGACATGGAGAGAACAGGCAAACTCAAGAGAAGGAGCTAGTACTCAAATCCCACATTTCTGGAGCTGAGATGCGATTGTGCTAAGCACTGCGTCACACATTCCACACTTTAAGCATGTAAGCATGGTTGGGACATCAGTCAAACTCATGGCTCGGTGGAAGTTGCTGTTAGAATGTTGTGGAATAATGCAGAGTGGCTTCCCTTCTCTTAGACAATCCATTCAGTTCAGCCAGGCACTGCCCTTCTGTGGTGGTGAGTAAATGTATTACCATTACCATCTGAGTAATTATTTTTAGTCAGTTATTATTAATTATTCAGTAATTATGCTTGCCCTGTTGGTTGCCATCCTATTTATGATATACTTACATTTTAATAAAATTTTTAGTGGTTGATAAGCTACAGTATTATACAGTTTGATAAAAATGATATAGCATTTTCATTTTACAAACGTTTTTTTTTTTTACATGTTATCTAAATAATCTAAACCCAAGTCTTGTTATATGTTTGCCATTTGCTCTTCTTCATTGAACTGTATACTAAGACTATAACAAACATATAAATAGCTGGATAAAACATTTATAATTAGGTCAATTACTAAAATGTTGTATATTTCTATATGCATTTCACTACATAATCCAGCAGGCACCGGCATTATAAAATTACATTAAAAAGATCCTTTAAAACAAATAAGATCAGAACATGGTAAATTATTTATTGAGGTAAATGTTTCAATATTGCATATATATGCCAAGCAAAAAAAATAACCTCTAGGAGTAGCCATCAATTTGATGGTGAAATTACATTAAATTGTTTTCAATCCATGAGATTGGTAACTATTAGGTGTGAGTGGGTGTCCTGTAAACAGGAATCTATCAAAATCTGATCTTCACAGCATGCAGGGGAAATTTCTATGGACACAAAGCAACCCACTGTAACTTCAAGACAACTAACGTCTTCTCACACATCGGCTAATATTATTGTTCATCATTAGGAGAACAACAGTAACTGTACAACAGTGGTCTACATGGCAGAGAAGGAAAAGGACACTGCTCTCCAAAAATAAAATAGCTGGCTCTACACAATTTGCATTAAGGATAATGTGGACAAGACATAGGCCAGTGAGGGTAAACATTTAGTGAACATTTTGGTTATAATTAGATATGTTATGTTAGGTGAAGGACATATTGGCCAGGACAGCTCACCATTATCAATGGAATAATTAATTCTGTATTATACCAATTTATTCTTAAATAAATTCTTAAGCAAAATATCAGCACCTCTGTTTGTGAACTAAATCTCAAGAGAATATGGGCCATACAGTAAGACAACAACGCTAAGCACACAAGTTCAATGTTCAAGCACCACTTTTAATGGTTAATTGATCTAAAATATTGTAAAATATGTTTGTATTTTTTGTACTAGGGAACACAAATTAATAATGCAAGGACCATCAGTAAACCTCTAATGTAAGAGGAAGTAAGAAAGTGTATCACCTCCATATTTAATATCACATCCCCCCTATTGAAGTACAAGAGCCAGACATGGAGAGAGTTAATAGATATTTCCTTGGTTAAAGCTACAAGATCACATAGGCTGAGAGTCTATCTGCAAGAACAACGATCAGGTCCAGATGGAGAGGGTCATGACCCCCCAGGGCCAGGCTAGCTGATCTACTGTCACTCATGAGTGTGTCTGTGTCTGTGTGTGTGGGAGAGAGTGGTGGTCAGGGCTGTGTTATGACTAAATGGTTGTTAGAGAAAACAAAGACCAGGATATGACTGACAATGCAATGACATCTGTTGCAGGGAAAAATCTGACATCTTTCTAAAAATTTAATCTAGGTAAAAATGCAAATGCAAGAAAATCTAAATTTGGCAGCTATATTTTAAATCACATGATTTGGTGATTAGAATGAATGTGGCAGTAAATTAACTGAAACAATCACTAAAGGTTTTTAGTAGCTATAAAGATTGATAAATATTTATACTGCAAAATAGGAATCAAAATTAGATTAATTTGACTTTAGCCTAGTTCATTTCACTCTATTTTTACCAATATACCATTGCTATTAATTACTATCATTCCTGTTACTTATACATAGTTTATATAGTTTATTAACTTTGATATTAGAAAATGTGTATATATAATAACTTACATATAATTGTGTACCAATATACACAAAATACAAACTGAGACCCACACTAACACAGAATGAATACTAAGAGTTCTGGGATCACTTTAAGAAAAGGCAGAATAGCAGGCTGGGAAAAAGTGAGTATCGATTCTCCCACTCTCTCCTTCCTCTCCTCATCTCCAACTAGGCCATCAGGTTTCACTCCCAGCCCTGCAGTGGCGAGAAGAGAGCTTGATCAATCGCAGGAAACGGAGGGGTCGAATGGTAATATATCAGTAAATCAGCACTCAATTTCTCATGTGCACACAAACACAAATATGCTCAAGCACAGATGAGAAAGACAACTCTGTGTCTACTGTAGACAAAGCCGATGTGAACACTGAACCAGTAAGCCATCTGTACCCTTACATCAAACTTTGTGATAACGTCCACCTGTGCTTAGCACGACCACTGACACCACAAGATGGGTATTTTCTATACTGTTACTTTGTATGGTGTGTATGTGTAATTGTGTGTGAGGGAGAAGCACATTTATATGTGATTGTAAATATATTTAGCAAATATTTTGTGCATCTTTACAAAAATTTGTATGAAACCTTGCTGTATGTTACTGATGCTAAGGTTAGGTGTATTCGTAACATTTATTAGCTATAATAACATTATGTCAACTGAAAGTCCCCACAAAAGAAGTCAAACTCATCTGTATGTGCGTGTATGAGTGTTCTTGGGCACTCGGGAGAGTGTGTTGGATCCGATGACCTAAATTATTAGCAACCCTACACCAGCTGTATGGTAATTAAAAAACACATTACTTTATTCTCTGAAGAGAACTGACTGTGAGGTGAATATAATTAAGTATGCTGCCGCTTCAGTGATTGTGCTGAATAAATGAACTGTGATTTACTGTGTATTTAATGATGCATATTTTATTAATACACATTTGCATGTAAATCTATTTACAGCCTGTGTGTTATTTCTGTCATATACTATAATGAGGTGTTTCTTTTTGAGGGGTGTGTTAAACTAAAATATTGTCTGTCTATATATAAAATCAACACTGGTGCTCTGGATTAACACATACCATTCATCTATGTAGGCCTATATTTGTTTATTATTATTATTATTATTATTATTATTATTATTACTATTAGTAGTATTATTATTATTCCACATAATCGATGAGAAGCATGCATGCTGCCGAAGGACTTAATGAACATGAAATGTTACTTTGTGCGTGTGCGTGTGTGTGTGTGTCGCACATATATGGGGTGTTTGGCTGCGGTGTGATATTAATAATAAGACTGTGTGTTTCTGCACGCGTTTCGCGCTCCGAGTCATTAATCATGTAATTTGACAGCACATTAGAGGTGACAAGACTGAAGCGCGTGTGTTAATGAGTGTTAGCACGGCACAGACAGCATTAACACAGCCTCTGTTCACTCAGCTCTGATTTACAGCAGCACCGCACACTGGCACGTTAACGTTAAGAAATAAATACATAAATACATAAATAAATAAATAAATAAAACAAAAGTGCGCGCAAATAATACACAATTCAAAAGTTTTGCTGAAAAAAGTTATAACTGGGGTAATTCCAGAACTCCCAAATGAGTCATTAAAATGACTGCCATATTAAATCTAGGTCAAATCCAGCCATAAAACGTAGAAATTATGAACGCTATCATTTTTAATGAACTATTAAACATATACATAAACATTCTTTAAGACTTTTGGACCTCCGTTCTACAATCATGTTCACACTTCCAATATGGATACGAGTTATGCTGCAGCAATATATGTTGTCATGTCCAGCTATTATTATTGTTATTAATAATAATAATAATAATAATAATTTTGTTGTTGTTATAACTATGACCCCGTTATTGTTATCCTGACCAGGAAAAGAGTAATAATAGTAATGCAATTTATA
>JAVSBV010000097.1:8520763-8563612 GCA_033117975.1 Parotocinclus spilosoma
TTCTTGTTGCTGTTGTTTTAGACTAGCTTCTACACACACACACACACACACACACACACTCACACTCACACACACATATATATATAACAATAAGAATAAGAATTCATGATTTGCCTTTGAGAAGAATGAGAAATGCTGCTGTAGTGCAGTAGTTACTAATAGTAATTATTTGACAATCGTACATTTACTTTGTCACTGTATTATTATTATTATTAGGATATTTAGTAGATTCTTCAGCAACCACAACAAAAATAACTAATAACGTATGTAAACATTCAGTCTTTCAAATTCATTCATACATCACCCTCTCTAGGCCTGTAGCATGTGAAGCAATAGTGGAGTTGTTGCGTCTTAAAGTTAAAACAGTTGATAAAGTTGAAGGACAATGATGGACATCAGCGCAGTCTAATGGTTTGTTTGACCTTTCAGCAGTAGGCTGCCACATGGCCGCTTCCCCTAATTACAACAGGCGTCACGCGTTCTGGCAATCAGAGCTTCCGTCCCTCCTAAATCTAGATTTAAGAAGATCTAAGGGCCGTTTTACTCAGACTATTCACCCCCACTATTCATCAGTATCTTTCACTATGTGTGGTGTGTTTGGGGCGTCGAGTCGTCGAAAGGAACATTTCCCATATTAGTAGCAATTAGTCACTATATTGTAACTATTGCACTGGGAATCACGATGAATAACGGAGACTTCTTTAATACATTGACTTGACTTTCACTTAAATAAGATGAGACAAAAAAAGGAGCTCGTCAGATTTCTTTTTATTACCACTGAATGTGGTAAATTGTAGACTTTGACATAATGGTGGGCATTTTGGCAAAAAAAAAATTATACTTCATCATTATTCCTTATGTACAATCAGTTGCAGAATTATTTAACTGTGTGGTGTGTGTGAACATGATTTAAAAAATATTTTGTGGTTAAGAACCCTGATCCCATTGGAAATTAGTGCTCTTTGACCATACATAATTTATTATATTAATCTACAAAATGATTTTTTTAATATAATAAAATAAAATAAATTTAGTGACATTAATTCAGGAAACCTTCCTTCTCCAGCATATTACCACCTAGACTTCTACTAGAATTAATGAAGAGAATACAGAACAAACAATCTGGGACACTGATCACTACAAAATTTATTCAGATTTTCCAGGATCTTTTTGTGGACTCTTGTTTTCAGCTTTGTATTTTAGCTGAGGGGGCCAGGGAGCTGTGACTGTCACATGCCAAAACTTGATTCTGTGAAGCATTCTTCGAACCATGTTTGTGTGGATTTAGAGATGTATGGGATTGTTGACTCGCTGGAAAATTCAGTCATGGCTCAATCCTTCACTGTAATATATACAATTCTAAATATATATATGACCAGTAATACAGTGTCATCATAAAGTAGCTTATCAGAGTGTTGTCTTCAATATATATTTTCAGCTTAAATACCCTATACAGGACAGACAATAAAAAATAGACAGTGGGTATTTATGTTTTAGATACTAGATGAACTACTGTGCAGTAGGCCTACTTGACATCAGACTATTACAAGAATGTGCATTGAAATCAAATGTCAAAGCCCTCTCCAAAAAAGTGAAATGAAAACAATGCTAACGCCAATTTGGCACGGTACAAATTAGATGTGAAACCTGCCGTGCACCACACATGTTCCTTGGATTTATGATGATGATGACGATAATGATGATGATGATGATGATGATTGGTTAATTGCAGCAGACCGGGCCTGGTAAAGGTGGCTGGTTTTCTGTAAGACCTGTGCTTCACAGGTTGAATTAAGAGCGCGCGGGTGCAAGAGAGAGCCGTGTAATGTATTTAACTACAGCAAAGTAGTGTTTTGAGATCTGGTAATTGCTTACATCCTTCTCTGCCCACGGGGACACTGTCCAGATCCCAGTACGTGCACACGTGTGAAGGAGGTACTGCAGGAGCGTGCGTCCGGAATCAGGACAGACTGCTTGAGTTTTCCTCATAACTGAAGCAACTTGTCTTACTGATGAGTCAAACAGCAGCTTTAATAGCACTTGCTAAACTTAAGAATGCTTTCATATAGCC
This sequence comes from Parotocinclus spilosoma, assembly GCA_033117975.1. Classification (NCBI taxonomy): domain Eukaryota; kingdom Metazoa; phylum Chordata; class Actinopteri; order Siluriformes; family Loricariidae; genus Parotocinclus; species Parotocinclus spilosoma. The sequence goes on from JAVSBV010000097.1 coordinate 8,522,835, forward strand.
TACACCAAACACAATCTATATGTTCAGTTTTGGTGTTTTTAGGTGTTCGTTCAGCACTGTTTTATACTGTGTATAGATTTATAATTTAAGCTTGAAGGTAGCATGCAGTTGCCATTGTCAGGATCAATCTGGGCATCTGACTGGCTTATATTTGCTGCTGCAGTCAAATTGTCGTAATCACAAAGTAAACAGATACTTCCGTCCCATCAGAACGAGACTGGAGACTACAGACAGAAGTCTTCACTGTTAATCATTTTGCTACTTAACAATCAATTGAAAACATCAGCCGATTAATTTAAAGAGAGCCACTTTAATTTTGTAATTCCATTGGAAAGGGACTTAAGGTTTTGAATAAATATCAATTTAGACCTTGTTGCTATTGGTATGTATCCAACATTTTATCAAGTGCTTGTAGGTTATATTTGTTTTTACCCCATATACCCTAAAGCTTAACAATTCATATTTCATAAGTAAACAAAATGTCTATCATATTATTCCTTTTTCCATTGTGCATTAACTCATGTCCATTATAGAGGAAATTTTATTGTGATTTAGCATATGGTGCAATGGACTTATGAGGGAATTGGGGAGTCAGAACTTGAAGCCGATTCATTAGAATTGGCGTAACATGACAAACTCAGGACAGGGGTTTCTTCTCCGAGTCCTCAAGTATGAATTCACAGTTGAAGGGCCTTTACTTTAAAAACTCCTTCTTAAACTTTAAACAGATATTGCGAAGTACTACTAACATAAGTACTGGCGTTTGAAGGGCAAAAACTCCAGAATGCCATTCTAGATTATTACATCTTCAGAAGGTTCTTGAAATAGAAGTGGGTCTAGCCAGAAATGTAAATCATCCATAAATCAGATAAGGTGTACTCATAAGTCGTATAACCATCAGATGTTTGATTTGTGATTACTTTGACACATTTGTACTGAGTTATTTGTATATATCAGGTGTTTATAATAATAATCATATGTGTATATAGGTAAAAGTTTGGATATGCCAATTTTATAATTATGTAAAATCTTGCAAATGTAAACTAGGCTGGTAACCCGATCTTGGTAAATGTTAGGAGAACAGTGTGATATTGGATTAATAAGTAACAAATGATGACAGCTCCACTACATTTGTGAGACTGGGCCTTTGAAATGTACAGAAGCTCAGCTCCTCACAGATGTTGTACAGTTGTAACGTACTACACAGCAACTCATCAGACTCATTAACAATCTTCTGTTGTTGCTTTGTGTATTTATGGTTTCATTAAGGCAAGCAAACCACATTACCCTGAGAGTTGGCATTCCATCAGAATATTACATTTTATTTACTTTTTTTGTATATCTCATATGTTCTCTGTTCACAGCTATCCCCATCATGGTGAGGCTGGTACATAAAGAGCCAGGAGGTGTAACTGTACCCATGTCATCAAAATATTGTAAAGCAGTAGAGGCCTTGGTCTGGGTGTGAGCAGGACATAAAAATACCACTGCATGATAAGGTGAGGGAGAGGGACTTTGAAACACTTTTTAATAGCATCCATAAAAGGGGCACTGGATGAAGGGCACTGTGTCTATAAAGGACTAATGGTGAATCAATTAGGATGGTCAGGCAGCAGTGAGAAGCTTTAACAGTGCTGTGTTGGCTTTCAGTCTGTTAAAAGTTTTCCAATAACGGAAGTCACAGTGTTAAATGCGGCCTTGTGAAATGGCAGACTGTAGATACATGATGAGAGCACATACAGTGAGGGCCAAACGTCTGACTCTAGTAATGAATATGCTTGCATTTTTTCGTATCTCCTCTAATTTAATAAGGGTTTTATTACAAAGCATGTAATCAGCATAACAATTCGAGTTAAGTTTTGAAAACAAGTTTAATGCTATGGACTTTAGGTCAGGTGACAATGGAGGAAAATCTATGACAGTCAGATTAACTAAAGTTTTTATGCTGATCATATGCACTAAAGTATTATACTAAATATTAGTATACTTAATATTGTATTCCATAACTGTGCTAACCATGACCCAGAGCATCAACAACTTTTCTGTATACCATTGTATCTGGGATGCACCATCACACAAATCATTATTCATGTATTTTAGTTATTTTTTGGGAAGAAATGGAGGTCATGCTCCAGACCAAAGACAAATGGTCCATCCAGACTATTATTAGAAATAAGTCCAAAATCCAGGGTCTTTTATACTATGGGGTTCTGTCAGTGCCCTTTTAATTATTTTATGAAGGAATGGCAATATGAAGTGCCAAATGCTTTTCTGTCCAAGCTTTATTTTGGAATGTTTTGCAGGCCTGAACACATTATTAACAAATAAAATGAAGTTAACATGATAAAATAATAAATATAATGGTTTCATACTGTCTACAATGAAATAAACCCCCAAGTTTTCATAGATTTTTTTTTCATTTGTTTTTTGCATTTTCCAAACTAACTTATCATTTGTATATGCAGTTGTATATATAAATATATACAGAATATGTATACACATGTATGCAGTATACTGTATGGTCTACTAATACTAATACTAATACTAATTTGCCATTTTCCCTTTTGGTGTTTAAACATATATTTTAAAAACTATAGATTAAGCTGAATTAACAAGAAGTTGAAGTATCGATGGTAGCTGAATATTACTAATTAAAAAATAAATACAAATACATTGCACTGCATTGTAAACTGTGCTAACTGTGCTAACCTAATTTTTAGGATTAACTGAGCATACATGCTACTGTTGGTGTAATTTACTTGTCTACTACAATTTTTATCTAAACAGTAAGATCATGTTCTGACTAAGTGTGTACTTGAATTTCAACAAAGAAAACACCACAATTATCAGGTCAGGTTTGGTGTTATTTGCACAGACCAAATTCAGAACATGTAAATTTCATGACAACATAAACAGCATTTAAAATACAGGACAGGCCATTAATAAAAAAAAAATTCTGCTATCTTAAATATTTAATAGCGAGATTACTTTCCTTGGCCTGCATTTTGTGTAAATTTCGGATGTTATCAAATCCGCCTTGCTTTAGAGCTAAAAATTGGTTCCATTTGCTAACTGACAGGAGATTTGGTGTGAGCCTAGGGAGCCATACAAAACTGAAACTGAGAAGCAGGAGAAATCATGGTGGGTGGGGATGTGACACTGCGGCTTTTCAGGCCGCTTTATGATGAGTGAAAATCAGAGACGTGATTCGTCAAGGGAAAGAGAAATCGCATACCATGGCTCAATCAGTGGTCCCAGCCATCTACTGCAGACCAAGCAAGCAGTGAGTTTGTGGAAAATAGGGCTGAATCAGTATGAAGTCTCATCTCAGACTTTTGCTGAGTTTCGAAATTTTCCCTTTCACCCTTTCAGTAATGCCATACACAAATATGTTCGGTGCTTTTAAATTAATGATATTATTCTTAGAGTAACATAAAAGAAAGAATGCATGAAAATGAATTATGCAGACATTGATAGTATGATGACTGAAGGAGCACAGACAAAAGTAGCTTCCAAACCTAACCCACTGCATTTAGACCCCCTACATAAAAGGCCTTCCAGGACAGAGCTCAGGTTTTATAAACTTTACCCAGGATGTAATGCTAACAACTGTCAAAGCTCATTTGAGCTCATAGAGAGTATATGGCATGTTATCTGTTCATCTTAAAAAAACCCTCATTCAGAATGGTGTCACCTAGGTGTCAACTAGATGTCACTGAGTTCCAGCATACTGTGGATTAATGGAGTAAAACGTAATGTTGTTTTAAGAGTGCTAGTAGCTTGTGAGAGCTTTCGATACAGAATTTATATATACAAGTACATTGCTCACAAAAGATTTTGTGATCAGTATATAAGCACTCATGCTTGGTGGTTCTGAGGGGGTTGTGAGAAAACAGATGCATACAACTAGATGAGTATATGCTTAAAAATTGATATGCTTAGCGGGTGTGAGAAAGAGCTGTTTTTCCAAATGTACTTACTAAAGTGCGCGTTTATGTAAGTGTATGCATGTGAGTGTATATGTGTGTATGGATGTAGCACTCAGCACTCAGACAGAAAGCAGATGTTGAGGATGTATTAAAGAACAGTCTTGTTGATAATCAATTTGCTATTAGGAAGGTATGTAGCAGTGGCACTCCCAGATTGTGAAGGATTAGTTTGGTCAATCCAAGCAGCCAGACAAGTGGCTATATTACTCTTGGGGGATGCTGACAGCAGCACATGCATGCAAGGATAAAAAATGACTTCAAACTATTTTGATGCATCTTTTTTTGTTTTAGCCACACCACCATGTGTGAGTCTCGCAGAGTGAGTTATGGTCTGGGATTGCTCTGTTTCCTCCATGGCTCAGAAAGACTGTAAACATGGCCTAAAGTAATGCACCTTATTCAATTTCCAGTCTGAGAGGGGGCAGCAAGTCCTCTCTCCTCATTTCTTTCCACCAAACAAATGAGGTAATAGCTTCTCTCAGCTTTCAGGACCTTTCACTGAAAGGAGATCTGAATACAAACGTAAGCAATATTTAGAACCTGTCCAACTAGCCTGGCACCGTTAGTGAATGCTAAATTGCTACGTATCACACTAAGGCCAAAAATAGACTGGGCAAATCTAAATTTGAATTCAATTTTGGGAATGAAATGTGTAGTGGTGGTGAAAGAGTACGAGAAAGTGGTCGTAATAAAAAGCCTATAAAGGCGGTGAATAGGAAATGGAATTGTGGACAGTAGGAGGCAATACAACAGAGAAACAGAGAAAGTGTGGTGGGATGAATTAGGCAGCAAAAGAGTGAGTGAGGGAGAGGGTGAGGAGGCGGAAAGTCGCACAGCTCTCTTGCTCCATTTGACCGGCCAAGCAGCAAGGCTGAAAGATGCAGCGGAGCTCTTCAGAGACAGCTGCAACATTTCAGGGCTCCAACTCAGCGAATTTCCATCAGTGACCACTGCCAGAGACCACAAAACGCTTTCAAACAACGGCTCACTTCAAGAATTTTTGTCTTAGGGAGCAGAGAGAGAGAGAGAGAGGGAGAGAGTTCTAGCGAGCAAGAGAGTGGGAGTAGGAGCGAAAAAAATTAAGGCTGGAGAAATGTGTCTTGGTGTTGCTGAGTGAGCTTAGTGAATTAGGCTAACAGATTAATGCAAACTGTGCTCTGGCAGAGAATTCTGATTAGGCTTTCATTGCAAAATTGCTTGCAGGTTTGAAGAGGGACGTTGAAAAGCAAGAATGTGTGTACTAGGTGGTGGTCATGGAGTGTGTTGGGGATTTCAGGCATGGCACAGCATGTTCCATGTCAAAGTCTTCCTCTTATTTTCCATGTACTGACACTCTTCATGGATGGCCAATAAGTGCCAAGTCTGCACTGAAAATTAAATTACCAAACCATCTATTCATTTGAAAAGAAAATATATCCAGGTCAAGCTCAAGAGCCCTTCATTCTCTCAACCTCTTTTGATAACACCCAGGACCTAGACCCCAGCTCGAGAGGAAATAACAGTCCTCTTATCCGACACTGGCAGCCCAGCTCTATTAGATCCAGCTGGCTCAAGCATAAGTCATTCTTTATTTCAGTTCACTTATGAGAACAACTGATTTAATGAAGGCTGCTATTTACACATGGGGGTTACTCATCCGTGCCTCCCATCAGAGGAGCACAGGACAAGCCAAGTGGAGGCTTGTCTCAATAAACCTTGCCATTTACTCAGGGTGCTTGTAAAAATAAGAGGACTCAGGGCAAGCAAAAACAAGAGGTCCCAGGGCAAGTGGGTAAGCAAGCCCGGAGAACTACAGGCTGTCTTTGTGGAGCAGAGTCTGGTGTGAAGGAATGAAGAGTGGAAAGGAGGGAGTACAGAATGACAGATTTTGTGAAGTGCTCAGGCAAGTGCTGATATCTGATGTGAGAGGCTTGTTGAAACCAAAGCTTTGTTTTAGCTAAAGGGTGAAGCAAACAGTTGTGGAAATTCAAGGTCTTTTGAATATGTAGTCCTTAGTAGAGCACATTAGTAGAGCACAGTACACAATATGGTAGGTTTCACAAAAATCCAAGTAGGCTAATATTAGCAAATCTGCATTCTTCTGTTTTCAATAAGTTGGTACGATCGTGCATTGGTTAGCACAGCTGCCACACTGCTGCAGAGAACCCAAGTTTAATTGGAGGCCCAGACGGAACTTAATGCCTGCATGGAATTTGTATGTTCTCCAGTTGCCTGTGTGGGTTTTATTTCACACAGAAAATGCACGCCTTAGTGTCCAACTGTAAGTGATTGAGTGCATGAGTATGTCTGCACATGTGCCCTTGTCTAGGGCTGGCTGGTCTTGTGCCCTCTACTGATGGTTAGGTTCCAGCCTTCTGTGGCACTGATTTGGATGAAGGAACACATAAGAGAAGAACACTCTAAAAGAACTTTAAACAGTTTCTTTATACTAACATCTAGTGCTTGAAGGATTGTCTGTCGATATGCTCTCACTTTCTCCGATTCTCTTCCCCTTGGTACATTTATACAGGGAGGACCAGGGCTGGAGGATGGCGTTTGAAGTCTGCACTCAGGCCCCAGCTCAGTAATAAAGGGACTCCCCCTGCCTTACTCTGACCATATAAATGACAGCCAGTGAAACACGAACTTGCTGGCCTTTGGTGAAAAGCCTGGCTATCTGTTCCGTCCACTTCTTAATCAAATGCTGCATAGTAGTCACCTGCATAGTTTAAAGACACAAAAGAGACATCGGTACTTGACCCTCCAACCCCTCAACCCCTCAACCATCTCAAGGTTGTCAAGAGACTTTTTGTGTTGTCATGCTTGGCCATGCATTACCATGTGCAGCAGTTTGGCTTCATGGGGGAGAAGGCCACAGTTGTCAAGTTTGTCTTCTCTTCTCCTCAGTTTTTGCTCACAAACTCCTTAGATCTTCAAAGCCAGTACAGAAAAACAAATCATTGTGTCTCGTAAGCATGAGCCCATAATAACAGCGACAAGGCATGACTGAAAGGAGTGTGGTGCTTGGAACAGTACGAGGACCATCTGGGATGCCTTTGTGCAAACTGAAGTTGTAAAAGCACACTTGTGACAAAGAAGAGGGGCATAGGGGAGTAAAACCAGTATATGGACAGTGCAGTCATTCGACACCACAATATAGGCTACCTCACTACAAATTATACCCATGTGGCCAAACCCTTCTAATATGTGTCATACCCTGCAAAACAATTTCAAAATGTGACCCAACCTGAGACCTGAGGCCTGATCACAGATAGTTAAAAAGAACTCTCTACAGTGCTTGTTATTACAATAAGAAGAAATTTATTCAAAGATTTTGAGATTAATATTTCAGTACAGGGTGCAAGTGATAGAAATGCATGGTACAAGATGAGCTGCGGCAGTGATGAACTGTCTTCATAGTGGTGGTGGTGACTGAGCTGGCACACAATGCAACGGTGTTAACTTAAAAGCAAAGACCAATGTGTGAGATTAAAGGCCTTAAATTTATAGAAACATTGACCTGATTATGAAATATGACTATTGACATTCACGGCTTTATTCTCCTGCAGAAAATGACTTGTGTAATCTTAGTATATATAAGTGTGGATTTAAAAAAGCCAAATGACATCAGCTTTTTCAGATAAACATGGCTTTTTTGAGGGGCTTAATCTGTGCCAAATCTAGGTAGAGCTGAGCTCCAAGATCTCTAAGCTGAGCTATGCCCAGTGTATGCTAAGCTTGTACACCTTAATAATAACCTAAATATAAAGTAAAATAGGTTTGAATCTAAAATGACTCTGTACTCCATATAAAGTGCATTATAAACAGATTTTAGTAATGGCATTTATAACCTTTATAGTGCACGTAGTTCAACCACAGGACAACAAAAATATTTTATAACGAAGAACTTATTCTGCAGTGCCCCTCTAGTCCATCAGTCCAGAAAAAAAAAATTCTGACACATGATTTTAGTGGGGGACGAAAACATTGTCCTATGCATGTGCCCCAGTAAAGTAGGTCTGATGATGCTCAGGTTTTACACATTTTCATTCATATAAAACCCAAAGTCCCCCAATCTCTGCACCTCACACTTTGGGAACCACTAACACCAGTCCCCCAATCTCTGCACCTCACACTTTGGGAACCACTAACACCCAGTTCTTGTGTGATTTTACTTTTGATTGTCTGAAAAGTTCTACAATAAATAGGTCTTCCACAAGTCATTTGACATAACACTTATCTATTTTGACACATTAGACAAAAATAAAAAAAAATACTTTAAACTTTGCTAGACCTCATTATTTACCAAAAAACACTTAAGAGATATATGGAAAATATAATAATATATAATATATAACCATGTACTAGAATACTTAATCTAATATTACTAATACTGGACAAATAATCAGTGGTCTGGAATAGTTGGTCTTGGTCTTTTACTAAAAACGTTATCCAAAATGGGCCAAGTCTATGATTAAGTACACTACCAAAATGATCAAAGTGACATATTTAGTGACAGTTATGCGCATTTGACAAGTGGATATCTATGCTATTACGTGTACAGTACATATTCCACAAGCACATTAACACAACCATCTTGCAAGGCAGATGCTCAACTGTTTAAATAAGAGGATGCATGCAGAGTGAGGACTGAAAAGGTCTAGTGTATCTGTGTGTTGGGGGATATTGAGCTGCACATTTGATACGGCCCTCACAGGTGTCCCGAGAGGGCAGAAGTTGCCTCGGTTCTAAGAGCCTTAATGAGGATTGACGCACTTAACTCGACAAATATGAAAGCCATCTTTGGAGTGGGGGGCGGGGTGTGGGGGGGGGGGGGTCCTTAAAGGAAAGGGTGGACCACCCATAAAAGGGTGACTGTACAAAGCCTGGAAAAATATGCTTGTTACATGTAACATCATCAATAAGACTCCTGTTTTCTAAAATATTACTTTTTAAAGTTTTAAAAGGAGCCAATTGCATAACCACTGCTGTGCATCCTACATTCTTAGCTCTGAAGGCAAAACACCAGTTTTCATATCCAGCTCTGCAAGAGGCCAGGATGAGTGTTTGGGACCCAAATATTTTCTGCACCACCAGCGTATATTTGTTTGGCCTGCCTAGCTTTGGGTAATGGTTTTCATTTGAGAATCAGCATGAAGCCGTCTGGACATAATAAACAGAATAATTTTCTTCTTCTCATCATATCAGCAAGACGAATGAGAGAAAGGGTTTGTCTTCACACCTCAGAATGGTGCAGTTATGCTTGTGTGGTTGTTTGAAACTGAGAAGCAAGAGAACCACATAGAGCACTGAGGTCTCAGAAAGCATGATTATAATCTGCTAGCTCTAAAGACTTCAATCTGAGCTATACTTATTTTAAAACTTGGAGGACATTGGTGACAGATGTGTGCATGGCTCTCATTTTTAGGTTGTGTTTACATCTATGACAACTCGTTCATATTATGCCACTGGGGAAATATATGCTTTATCACCTCTCATTGTCAGTACATTGAATTTTGAGTCCACACAATTTGAATTGACATAAAATGTGCTAAAAATGAACAAAGCATAGTGATGTTCCCATTACTCTTGTGTGATCTCTTTGAATATGACACCATATGTCACCATGTTGTAAAAAACACAAAAGATGAGTTTGCAATTATACCTATGAACTATTGTGGAACATCAGAACAAGCATCACACAGTGCAAATACACAACATACTGTACAGACTAGCACAGCACATTGGTGTTTGTTTGGTCAAGTCTCTGACCTTTATTGCTGATATAAATATCACCACTACACTAAATCACTGACCTCATTCAGGCAACCTGACACTCCTTAACCTTATTTCCACCATGGCTTACCCCTCAGTCAATGACATAAAAACTCTTATTGCTGACAAAACCAGAATGACCTATTGCTTATCATATATACCATATTTATATGAAGAACACTAAATACAAAGTGGTAATTTATATTGATTAAGTTTCTTATAGCCAATGTAAAGAAATACCATAAAAAGTTCATAAAAGTTGATATGATATAAACACAATGGTGTCTTTTCTTCTCCGACTAGTCACACTGACTAACTGGCCCCTGGTTTAGAATTCTCTAAAGTCTTCCAAATATCTGACAGTACAGCAAGTCGGAATATGCCAACGTTTAAAACAGATGTTCAGAGTGGTTAAGATAGACAAAGAATTAATTACATTTCTGTGTATGAAAAAAAAAGATAAAAATTTTGCGAGACCTTATGTGAAACAGATCAATATTTGTAACAAAGCATTAACTTGGTTACCCACAATGCAACTTGCTTGTAATTACTTAAACATGAGAGTAAATTTTTCAATTATAGGCGTTGCAGATAATACATTAGATAGCAGTGGAAGAAATACATTTGTAATTTCAACTTGAGAAGTTGAATACACAATGCACCTGCTGTTCAAGTGAATGTAAGCACAAGAATCACTAAAAACATACTAATACTTAAAATAGCTAATGTCTTCAGCTAATATTGTAAATATGGCAGCACTAAGAGACTCAGAATTAAGATTTTATTATAGTTTTGTAAAGTAATATGTTGTTTTTTTAATTTATTAAGGCATTGTGTGGTGTGAATTGTGTGATCTCATTAGAGACCACTTTTTTGGCTAGACTCTGTTCTAATTGGTTGATGTGTTTAGATACTTTTTTGTGCAAGTTACTTGTGATTGTGTGTTTTTGTAACAAACTGTAAATGGTATGTTTGTGCACGCCTGGCCTGTTGAAAATAGTACTCATATGATGTTGCCCCTCTATCTGTGTATTATCTCTAACCTATAACTATATTAAATGGTTAATATTTACTTCCTGACTCCGTTTCATCTGGCTGCTCTTCTGTGTTATTTGTAATGCTGTCTATCAGTGTATTTTGGCTTCTGTTAATCAAAAGTATCAGGTCATTCACCTCTTAAGTATCAGGTAATACCATCCTCGACTTTCCCCTACACGTTGGATAATATATAGAAATATTCATATATATATATATATACTGTATATATATATATATAACATATTCTGATTTAGGCTTGTAATGTGAATGTTGTATGGAGTGATTATGAAGCACTTCCAAAACTTTTTTTATATTCTGCAATACAGACCAGCCTTGTGTATAGTTTGTGAAACTTTTGTCTCATGCACAGACCAATTAATCCTCCTGCGTCAGTCATGCAGCTTGGATGGAGATCTGACCTAGATAGGGTGTCGGTGGACCCATACATTTTTAAATAATGCTCTGAACACTATTCTTAAGGGATAATAAAAGCATCTGAAAAATGTTTGTCATTTTTCTCCAACTCCCTAACTTTATCCCAGAGTCATTTTAAAAGCACATTTTCAACCATGGTCAGTTTTTTTGCATTTCCAGCCAAATACTGGTATTGGAATCATCAAGGGACATATAGTTTTACTTTGAAGTACCGAAAATCATTACAGATAGTTCCAGTTGTGGTGTGTATTCTAAAAGGTTAATAGTTTTACCTAAGCAAATGTAGAATATTTACACTAAAGGGACTGGTAATTTATCCAGTATATCTAGTTACAAATTCAATTTTAATTATTGCTCAGATGTGTTATAATCTGTTATTATGTTGCTCTATGTGAATATGGCTGGATAAAACATTGATTTAACGTATTTTAAGCTTTAGCCTTGTATTTTAATGTGGCAAAAGCTAAGTATTTTGACAGGTTATACCAATTTTCAACATTCTCAAACAAAACTTACGTTATGTACTCAGATATTTGAGTTCACTTTGTTGTACTTTGTAACTGAATGTAGTATCACTGTAGTGGGTAGTTCTATCGTGATCTTTTTGCAAACAGAATCTAGTTTAATTTAAATTTTGATGAATAACATTTTTGTGATAAAACAAACTGTTATGTCTATGCTTAGAAAATCCTCAATCTTTCAAAATGTACCATAGTACCAAGTAGTCTCATAAAATTAATATTACAGAAACTGATCAAATATCTTGAAGTAGATTTCATTGTGGGGCAGCGTGCAGTCGTTCTGCCTGGTAACTCCCTGAAGTATTGAGAGCAATATGGTAACAGATTACCATGTAATCCATGTAAGACATCTAAAGTGAAAGGTCATTATACAAGCTATAATGAATACTTGGAGCTGTGCAGTTGAAGGATGTATTGTGTAGAGGTGAGATGTTATTCTAGGGTTAGGCTCAGAGACAAGGTATCAGGGTTATCTTTATCAGCTCTGTTACATAGGGCCATGCACCAGCAGCACAGAGCCTTAAAGTATTCATGTCACATTTCGCTCTTTTATGCCAAAGTGGGTCTTGATAGCAAAGTGGACATCTGATAACATGCAGAAAGCAATTAAACATACTCACACTGGTTGATTAATTATCTCATAGCTACGTTGATTCACTAAGACTTACATTGCAGAACTTACCACAGCTGGCATAAGTACAAAATTAAGGAAATGTACTGGCAAAAGACATTTAACATACAGTTTAAACAAGCAAGTAAATAACAAAGCTGCATCATATATCAGATTTTATTGTAGAATGCTATTAAAACACACTTAAATAAACCAGTTGTGTGAAATAAAAAATTTGGCAGTCTGGCATTTTTAATAAGTCTGTTGTATCTTTACTCTGATACAATAGGGATAATACTATTGCTTACTTAATTAGAGAAAATCATTAATGCAACCACAAAGTTTGTTTCAGTAATTAAGTATTTCTATTCCTTCTCTTTGGTGCTAGAGTTGATTAATGGACCTGGAAGCTGTTTAACCACCCAATGATTTGTTACACACTTTATATCATAGACATTCACTTCTCTGTTGTGGCTTAAAATATTAACTTAATTATAGTCCTTTAAGTTTAATTATGGTTAATTTACAGATTTTGCAAAATGTGAAAGAAAATCTGCAAATGCTAAAAAGACCCAAATACAGTAACAACTTATAAATTGTTACTTTAGATTGCCTATTAGCCACAACGGGTCAGACATGTAATCCTCATCCAAAAACGCAAACTAATATTTTACTCCATTACAGACCCCACATGCACGCACAAATTCCCTGGAAACCACCAAAAGGTAAGAGAATACCAAAATATGCAGACAAGAGCAATATGGCCCTCATTCCTTTCATTCTGCAGCCCTACAGGCTCTGTGTATGCATTCTCAGCCAGCAAGGTCCAGAGGCCCAGAAGCAGATGGAGCTGTCTGGCGTTATCCTGGGTGGGCAGAAGTTACCCATCAGTTCTTCACATGCCCTCAGGAGAAATGTAACGGATTTAATGTCCATCTATTGAAAATGCAATCTAATATGATTTAATTTCAGCTAACATAAATATTACATGCCCTGGAATGTACAAAATGTAAGTTCATTTCTGTATTTTCTTTGGGAGAAACTTGTGAACAAAGTGCTCGCGTAAAAAAAAGCCAATGTAGAATCTTAGTTTATGTTGTAAAGATAGGCCAAATAGCCAAAGTTCATTCATAGACTGTATTTATCATAGTTACTTATTTATTCATTGTTTATTAATAGTTATTATACAGAAATTACAGGGAAAGATACATGTTTATTTTACAAATAAATGTATGTTTTAAAATATTTTTGGAGGAATGTGCTATTTACTATATATTATTAAAAGGTTACTAAATAATGTGTCCAAAAGTTTTATGCAAAAGCTTTATCATCCCTAATCAAATTGGGAATTTATGTGTTGATTTTTTTTTTTCAGTTTAACTCTACTAATCCTGGTCATGGTTGCAGGAGTGGGGGTCCAGTGCATATGACCCTATACCCTGAACTTGACTACAGTCCATTGTAGAGCTGGGAAGAGATCCCTGTTCAAACAGACAATCGCTCCCTTAAGTCAGACACAGGCAGTTTTGCCCTTATGACACAACCCAGCTGGAAGATACCTTTGGGACTAAAACTTAACTCACCATGGTTCTATTAAAATGCTGCCATGCTACCAGAGCTCTGTTTTGTTCATTTTCCAAATAAAAAGAATTTAATTACTGTAAAGCACAAACAATTGTATGGCACATTTCTACTCATATTTCTGTTCATTATGAATTATTACTGTTTGAACAAGTAACAAGAACTAAACAAAACATTTGGAAAACACACAATAGTAAAAACTTTAGGCAACATTCCATTAATCCACCAGTGTCTTTTTTAAGGTCTCAGACATTTAGTGACTTGTTAATAACTAGGGCTGTACCAATCTGATATTCTGTATCCGTATCAGCCCGATATTTCGCAAAATCACTGGATCGGAGATCGGACGGGGGAAAAACAGTTTAATCCAATATCTTTTCTACCACGTATATGCTTTACTACACTTTGGATGGCACGCCGTAAACAGAGATGTGTCACTTCAATGATAGCTGGAACTCGAGTTAAAACTGTTAGCTAGCAGCGTGATCATCATGCTAGCTGTGTGGAGTTATTTTAAGCTCAAGGATGATAAAAGTAAAACAGACAAGTGCAACATATTCAACAACAGTGTGTCAAGAGGTGGTAGCAGCGTATTGGTCTGATATCGGTATCGCCAGATATTCAGGTTTGCAGTATGAATATCGGTATCAGGCATAAAAAATGGTGTCAAGCCAGCCCTATTACTAACAATTAATCCAAGTCAGTATTCATAAACTCATCGACACAAGCATATCAGTTATGGACTTCTCTAAACAGCTGAGTGATGATCTCAAATTACCTCTCAGAAGAAGCTGTGTATAATATGGTATTTTTTATTTTCTGTTTGCAGTTCCACAATGAAATGGAAGTAAAGAGGAACCGTTCAAATCAAGCAAGATCTGGAAGATCTAAAAAGATTTCTGAACTAAGACAGCTTCTTGTAACTGGTCAGGTATGCAAAGCAAAACCCAACTCTTATAGCACTGCCAGTGACCTCAGGGACATTCGCCTGATAGAGTAACCGTTTCCTTGCCTGTAATCTCATAACATCTCCAGTATGGAACAAAAAGGTAAAAGGTAAAGGTAAAAGGTATGGAACAGGAAGGTAAGCAACAAGCATGCAGTCTATAAATAAATGCATGAAGAAAACAAAACATTTAAGGAAAAGGACTTTCATTGTGCATTGGCATTTGTTTTTCTGTATTACTATAACAAAGTCTGTAACTATTATTGAACAAACATGAAAGCACATCTGAAAGTTTGTGTTATAATGTGTATTTTGATAATCACATGAAACAAGTGTAGTTAAATCATATTTTTCCTGATGTAATTAGTTTGTGATTCATACTCAAGGCAGTGTTTCATCTGTTTATTTCACTGATTTTCCTACTAAATACTGCTTTGAACTATGTTTTATAATCCACTGTGTAGCAAAATTACTGTGAACACATATTGAAAAAGTACTAATTTCCTGTCCAATTTACCTTCTAGGAAAATTTAGACAAGCCAATCTGTTCAATGTTTACTTCAGTATAACTAAATACCTTTCCTTGAAAATGAGGTCTACGGAATAACATACCCATCTGAGGGCAAGCATAACTCATGTCAAGATTATGTGTTTATTCATTTCACTGTTTTGTTCATTTTCCATTCCACTTTTTTCACATTTTGTCTGCTTTGTTCCTATTTTTGTTCATTTAGAACTGGTTGTTTTAAATTCATAAACCTAAAGACGTTTTAATAAAGGCATTTATTGCCAAAATTGACATACTTATTCAAACCCTTTGGTGTAACTCCAATGTTTATTTTCTTAATCTTTTAAATCCTACACAACATATTTTTCCCTGATGAAAAACAAAATACTGCATCTCTTATGCATTCTGACATTGTGATTACAAATTGTCCATTACCCTACACTGTAATTCATACAGTCTTTTAAATGAGGCAATGCTTATAATATACTTATAAAACATATGAATCTTCTTATGACAATCAATTTTACTAATTAAAATCACAAAATGACATCTTTATTTTTTTGTTAGGTTAGGCTTTGGGTCAGAGGTATGTTTAGAGATACCTTCAGATGTAGTACAGTTTTCCGACTTACTTCTGGAAGTAAACTTTTGCAGTGCATAAATCATCCTAATTTTGGGTTTTACAGTGTATAGTTTTCCAATGAAAGCACTGACATTATACCCTGAAACTGTTACCAAATTGCATTCAGCTAAATAGCAAGCTGGATCACTGTTTATTGATACTTAATGGATTCTCTGCCAGTCAGTCCATTTGTTTGCACTGTAACAAGATACGCATGTTGTTTATAGCTGTGGTTTAAAATAGAAGCGTAACTCATGACGGCATTAAACGTGGCAGTTTGTGACCCAACACCCTTCTCCTGTTGCCTAGAAGAAAAGGAAAGGTTGGTGTTTGCATGATGGTACCAAAGCTAAGGTGTGTGTAATGGTTTGGAAAAAGAAGGGGAAAAAGGGCAGAGAAACAGAAAGGGAGAAAGAGCACAGATTTCAGGCCAGATTATGTCAGTTCAATCATTCTCACACCCACTTTCCGTTCGCTGGACGAAACCACAAATAAGGTTTGAACTGGGGCCATCAAACAGGCACCTTACGCCCCCACATATGAGCCCAGTTTTGGTCTTGTCGTGGGCCAGTGCCTTATGGTTAGACACAGTAACTGTGTATGTGTGTGGAGAAGGTGGGTCTGGATTCACGGTCCGAGTTCTGAGCACTTTAGCAGACAGGTCGGCTCCTGTAGCAATGAGTCATGGCTGTCTGTCTGTGGTGCCTGCAGGCTATCCGTGCAGGGCTTATATTTTATTATAATGCTAACAACTGCTACATTCACATAAATAATAAACCCTGCCATTTATGACTTGGGATCTAAGACATAAACGTCTCAAAACGTCCTTGCTTTTTACAGCGCAAATATTATGCACAAGCAGGGGCAGGTGTAAGAGACTTGTACTAAAACCAGAAAACTCTTTTCCTCCCATTTTAAAACAACATCCAAAAGGATATACAATTAAAATCTAAGACAGTTATACAGAGCTGACTAATTAGTTGATAACGGCCAATATAAAATTTTCACTACAAAGCTTAATGAGCTTCTTAATATCGTGTCAGAAAATAAAATATATCACTAAAATTGCTGACACGCACCACTACTGGGACTGCCAAGAGTTCAATAGAAGCCGGTAATTATACAAATTGTACACTGCTCACAAAAATTTGGCGATATTTCAGTATGGGAGATTTCATTTTACAAGCAACATATTATACTATACATATTATACTACAGGAAACATATTATATTATATTACATATAACACTACATCAAATACCTACATATCTACAAGCTTTAATTGTGTAGTTAGTATGATCCTAGTATTAAGCTGACATCAGCTATAAGTATGTTGTGGTGCGTCCTTCCTAGCATTACGTCCTTCCTTACTTCAAGTGTTTCATTTTGTAATTTAAATACATGTTAATTTTTATAATAAGTAAATAAATACTATAAATACTTGTGGTATAAGCACATAAGTATTTATATAAGTACTTAAGTTACGCATAAGTAATTTGCAAATACATGCACTCTAGGTATGTTATCATGCACATAAATATTGCACCTTGTATATTGTCATGCACCTATTATATTTTTTCACTGTACTTCATTGAACCTACTTTTTGGCAGAGAGTATTGTCATTCTGAAAGTACATTCAGTATGAAATTTGGTTTCATTTTTTTATTATTTTGTTGTTAAAAAAGCAACAGAACAGTGAATATATCATATAAAACTGAATTAATAACATCACAACTGGATTTATTTGCGGCAGTATAACACTGATTATTGTATTCTATTGCT
Source organism: Parotocinclus spilosoma (assembly GCA_033117975.1). Classification (NCBI taxonomy): domain Eukaryota; kingdom Metazoa; phylum Chordata; class Actinopteri; order Siluriformes; family Loricariidae; genus Parotocinclus; species Parotocinclus spilosoma. The sequence goes on from JAVSBV010000097.1 coordinate 8,540,622, forward strand.
TGTATTCTATTGCCTAACATAGCTTGAACACAACTGTGAAATGTTACAGTAACACTAAACATTTTATCAACCATATTCGTAAACATATACTTGTAGTCATATAAGTAGTAAACTTATGTAGCACAGTGCTGATTTTCTAATCAATAAAAGCCAAGACACTTTAGATATTTTATGACTTTTTTTCATAAGCTTGTTTTGTCAGCTTCAGGATTGTCACGTACCATTAGCTGACAGAAAACAGGTTCATTCTTGTTTTCTTTTGCACTATGCAAACACTTTAACATAGAAAAACCCTGGAACAGACATACAGCCTATGCTCAGCAGCCAAACTCCTATAGCACATGTCTGGTAACATTAAGGTTTGGGACGGGTGTCTCCCAAACTTATTCTAGAGAAGCAGCTGCAAGTGGCATATGACAGAATGCAGTCGTGAATTTTCTTGCTGAAGCATGTGCTAAGCACAGCACAGACCCATGTTAGAAAAGTGTAACACTGAAGCTCTATTTAACACAGTAGACATACTGTAGTAAGCTACTGTGAAGGTCCCAGTTAAAATCCCCAGCTCTCAAATATTTTAAAGTTTTGGTCTTGACCGTAGGCCGGATATGTGGGCAGATGGACGCCCTCCAAATCCGGCAAATTTCACAGCTGTAGCTAAGAACTGTGAACCTTCTCGCTCTTCCAATCTGCCATGTGTATAAGCACAAGCCTTCTGGCATTGTTTTGTGGAAAAAGAGAGCAGGATCATCTTACCTTTCAGGAAATAAAAAGCCAGAAACATGCAACGTAAAAATCTCTGGAACTGAGTGAGATGGGGAAAGAGAGCTAAGAAAGGAAAACAAATAGAGTAAAATAGTTAGGCACAAATGTAGAAGAAAAAGATAAAGCATAATTGTCCCTCAGACATAAACCAATACTCGAATGGATAGCCACTGTTACAATGTAGTCCATTATACATACAATAGTCAATTTACAATGAAAAAAAAACATCTGACACCTCAACATTACATTTAGAATAATTGGAATTAACACTGTGTTTCCTAATATACCTTTTATGGGAATGCCCTCCCCTTCCCTTTGGAACTTGTTTCATTCAGCCAGTATTAGAGAAACATTTAATCAATCTCAAAGGTATTGAATGAAATTAAGTCAGGACTCCATGCAACTTGCTTTGTGGGCTAGGGTATCTTTCCCCAAACATAGAAAGCACAATTACATTGACTGTGACTGTAGCATTAAAATGCTTCTTAACTGAAACTAGGGGATCTATCCCAAATGATGCAAAGTCTTAAACAAAATAATGTACATCATACTATAGTATACAGTTTGATTTACGGAAAATGTCAACCGTAGATTCAAAAGTCAGACTGCCAGATAATTCCCTCCAGAGAACAGACCTTTGACTGGTTCAGAGCCCACTAACAGTATGCTTTAAACCAATACACCTGATGCTTGGCATTTCATATAGTAAGCTAATGTGTAGCAATTTAGCCGGTTAAACCCAATCCGTGAAGCTCCCGATTTTTTTTTGGTTTTAGTAACAGAAACATTCTTCCACAAACAGTTTGGAAATCAGTACCAATGAAGTTCAGGCAACGTTTCAGCACTCAGTGGTTTCATTCTGTGAGCTTACCTGACCTACCACTTTGGGCTATAGTTCACCTATATGTTACCACAGTATAGCACTTTGACAGCTCTATCTAATCACACTTTTAAAGAAATTATGTATTGAAAAGGTAAAAAACAATGTTAGCGCCACATCAAAAGTCTTTCTGGACAATAAACTCTTTTGCCAATGATTGTTTATGAAGGTTATTTAAGATAGTGTCCACACATTTATCTAAATTTACTTAGATAAACTTGCCTACTAACTTACTTATCTGGTATTCCAGTGAAATTTGTGGGAGAACAGTTTGGATGCAAGTACACGTGAATTACCTGCTGACAAAGTTAAGTAAATGTGCATAGATATTACTCTTCTTCTGCCAGAATGCAAATTATAATTCAAATTTCAATACCCACTGAGACTATCATTTCATTTCCAGAGAAGTGAACTGAATATATATGCATAGACAGAATCAACATTATGCAAAATTGTATATATCAAGTGCAAACCAGTTCCACAAACAGTGCGATAAGACTAATCATTAGTGGTATTGTATATGCAGTAGAACTGCTGTCCATAAGATGCTGTAGTACACTTTTTATTGAATAAAGCACATAATATTAATAATAATAATAACAATAAAAAAAACATTATTATTATTATTATTATTATTATTATTATTAAGAAGAAGAAGAAGAAGAAAAATTGTTATTATTATTATTATTATATAATTTTAATAAAATGTTTCACACAGGCAATGATTTTTAAAGGTGAAATTGCTTTAAAATGGATGTGACACACTGTGCAGACAAGAGTTTTGGATTACAGAAGTTTTAAAGGTAGACAAAGACAACATTACATGGACAGACAGTCATTCAGGGGACAAAGTAAATACACTCATTCAGAGTCAGACATACCAACAATTTGATTAATCATCTAGGTACGCTTCACACCTCATCTGACCTTCATACACACTTAAAGTTCACCTTACCCTTAAAGGCATGTACTACATTCTCACACTGACACAGGTTGATTCACACTATCATTATGAAACCTGAAGCAATTAACAGAATGTAGATTGCACTCCAACTTTAATTGTTTCAGTGTGGTGTTTAAACTGGCGTGTCATCTTCTGTCTCACCTCCTTGCTCATAGGCAGGGATTTTTTTATTTTTGTAAACTGAGAATTCTCACATACAAACAGGATCTTATCTGCTCAATCAGGTATGTATGGGAAAGTGATAGAGAGCGACTCACTTACCCCCTAGATAAGGAGGTACAAGTTTCCAGTTTATGCTGCAGGCATATCCTGTTACTAATACTGGTCAGGTTTTGTTCCTCTGCTGGGATGTCTTGTCCCCTCAAGGAGACAGAAACGCCATCTTCCTTCTCACCTCATCTCTCTTTAAATCCATCTCTTACACAGACAGTGAGAGACAGCGGTGTACACCTTTGTCTCACACTCACGCGCAGAGGCAAAAACCTGAACACTAAAAATGTTTTCTCACACCCAACACATTCCAAGGTTTATGTCTCTTCATCTATTCACAACATGAGAGACAGGTTTATTAGAGCTGTTTATGTTTTTGAGCCTGTCAAAAATCTACAGGCTAAGTACAGACCTGGGTAACTTGTGCTACAAGAGGTATGACTAAGAGCTGTGTCTCAGACTTTGCACTCAGTTTCAAAGGTGAAAATATACCACATTCTAATTTCCCAGTGCAACATTGTAACAATCACATTCACACTATATCATGCAAATGGCATGCAAAAGGGAGATATACCTATATACTAAGGCACATATTATAGACAGACATATAGAAGGCTGGAAGGACAGACAGATACAACAACAGGGCTTCACTTTCGGTTTTTCATGGCATGAATTCCACAAGATGTTGGAAACTTTGACATTCTGCAAATGGGTGAGTGAACAGAACACATAGATCATTGCCATGTTCATGAAACCAGTTTAAGATAACTTTTTATTTGTGATATGTTGCATGACCATGATGAAAGCAATAAGGTGGGTAAATTATGGCCGTGAAGGGATGCACACTAGTGTAGTCAGTAGCAACAATCAAATAGTCTGTGGCATTCGTGTGGTGATTAATTGGCACCAACTGGCCCAAAGAATCATTATTCACACCATTGCACCACCTGCACCAGAAGGCAGGCTTGGTTCTTGGATTCACGGTGTTATTAACTACTTCTAATCTTGTTGTACTTGCAATCGTGTGTTATTCAGTAGACATTGAGAATCATCAGACCACTCTACATTTACACTCCGCTCTTTCAACAAGAGGTCAATAAGATATTTCCATCCAACCACCTCCTTGTTTCTACACTAAAACTGTCAATGAACAGTTATGAACTCCACTTACTGTACAGGGACACCTTATGGTTTACAATTAGTGTACAGTAGCCCATATTTACTGTATAATAGTCAAATTACTGTAGTCCATATGTTGCTCTAAATACTTTAGTAACCTCCTTTACCCACATCCTTTTTTTTTTAAACTTTTAGGATTTGCATATCACCATTGTTATGGCTGTTTGGATTAAATTGATTTGTTTAGCATGCATGACTTTACCATATTTAGATTTGAATTGTGAGGAAACTGGGTACATTTTCTGTGCTTTTCATGAATCTTGGGTCTTTGTTCTGAATGGATACCTCTGAAAAACATGGTTTAAAAGCAACTTTTTAGTTGGAATATTAATCACATTTTGGGGAAGTGAAAGTGTCTTTTTTATTCATTAAATGAATTGAGGGGACACTTAAACTTTACTTTAATATATCAGGCACTTCTTGCCAGGGCAGGCGTTGAGCTGTGACTGATTGAGTTTGAAAAGTATCAGTGTTTTTTCCAAAATTCGACTTTTGAAAAAAAAAAGCCTTTTGCCAGAGCCCTTTACAAAAGGGTAACCAGGTATTGCTTGGGACAAATTGATTTGCTTTAATAACAAATAACATTAAGAATTTATTAGTATTTTGTATGCCCTTTGACCTAAAACACATCCTGTATTTATGGGCACTTGAAGACAGTGACGAATTCAGTAACATCACAAGGTGCTCAGTGATGTTGGAATAACAATAAACTATATCATCATTACATTTTGTGCAAACTTGTAACTTCTGACCAGCTCATTTTCATTTCAGCAAAATGTATTAAATATGGCATTTTATATGAGAGGTTACCAATCAAATTTTTACATGTACATGTTAACATAAGTTAGATTATGTATATAAATAAATAAACTGTAGAACAAAATTAAGACAAACCTGTCTGTACTTTTGTAATTGTCGAACAACTAACAAATTGTACACAAATACAGATAGGAGTATAGACAGATACATAGCTGTGAACTACTGTATCATATTTATCTTATAAATGAGTTTACCAACTGAACAAGATGGATGCAAATGGAAAATGTACAGTTTTTTTTTTAAAATGAATTGAGGTATCTTGAGAAAACTTTTACAACCCACACCTCCAATCTTGTCTGGTTTTCATAGCACCTGATAAGGACAGGTTCAGGAAAACTCCAACTGCACTGTGAATGACTAATCACTGTGTTCAGTCAAGACATAAGATGTATTGTATGACATTTGGGTTATAAATCGTATAATATTTGCCCATAAATTGTTCGTAAAAAAAAAACACTTTTTATCATAAACAGCAATAGTCATGAAAATGCTTATTGTGCCAAGATATTAGTAGGTATGAAAACTATTTACCTACAGTCCAGAGTGTGCATAACGTCCAAACGACATCAAAAGTGTCATTAGACATGACTAAACTTAAAGTCTTGACCAAAGAATTATTCAAATGCTTAAAAAAAGTTAATAAAGTGACACTCATCAAGCACTTTATTAACATGATGAAAGTACTGAAAGTCAAAATACTTTATTATTATGGTTAATAATACAGCCTGTTATTTAGAGAAACTCAGAAATGAAATGACTCAAACTACTCAAACAAAATACAAACACACCAAACAAGTGCATTTTTGACTGTATTGGACTTTTAATTGTAATGCTTATTTCTCTGTGCTATATAAACGTGTGAGTGTGTGTGTGTGTGTGTGTGTGTGTGTGTGTGTATGACCGTTCGAGTATCAGTGCCTTTCTAGGATTGCTCCTGCCTTTCCCCCTATCCCGCTAGCTTTGTATCAGGTTTCCTGTGACCATGTCCAATTTTCCATGTATTGAGAAATAAATGAATGAAATGAACACTGCATCATACATTTTTTGCTTTATTCAGAATTTGGCTTCGTTCACAAGGGGCACTTCAGCATGGCTTGTAAATTAAAAGCTACTGTTTTTAGGAACTGAAACATCACTGTGTACTTAAAAAATTAAATATGTCGATTTGAATGCACTTCATTTAATAGTCTTTTTTTTTTTTTACAAAGATTTAATAAAAGAGGCTCAATTTGTCTTATAAACAATTAGATTAGATTAGATTAATTAACCAATTTTGGTTAAAAACATCCAGAAGGGATCGCACACTGTATTGCAAATACCGAGAACCTAGAGAAAAATAATTGCAATAATTAATTACACATTTTACCCATATTTGACACTTTCCCCATCACTTATCATCATATGCACATGTGACCTAAGACATCCCATAACTCCTATCTTTCTGTCTCCATCATTATCTTAGTCCTCTCTTTGCACTCATCCTCCAGGGCTTGCCCTTACAACTCTCCCCTTCACTTTTGTCTCAGTGACCTGCCCTGCAGAAACATCACACACTCCCATTAGAACTTTGTCCAGCTACATTTTTGTGTGTCACCCTAACCTGTTTGTTTCTTACATCTTTCATAGGGCATGATGGCTGTCTGGACCTGTTTTCAATGCAGTTTTGACAGGCACCGAGAGTGACGTGGCCCTTCAACCGGCACTCCAATCACCTGTACAGGTAGTCATTATAATCATCACTTCTGCACACTGCCACGTTCTGTTCTGTCAACACAGCTAATCCAGGTGCCTAAAAGCTTTAAATCCCAGGTCCTCAGATCCTCAAGTGCCTATAATGTCAAATGAAAGTTCTGTGGACAGATGGCAAGGTAATTTGATAAGCTCCCTTGGCCTTCTTCCCCCTAGTTGTCAACAGAAGCTAAGAATGTTGTACTTCGGAAAAATACCTTTACATTATTATTTGGTTGATACTGAAAACAATTGTAGCAATATTAATCAGACATGGAAATAACTGCACAAATGCATACTGGATACATTGTATACTGGGTACAGTATATTGTTTTAGAGCCTGTGGATTTGCTCGTAAAATGAGGGAAAATTAGATAAAACCACAAAGCAAAACGATCAAAATGAATGCATATTCTGTACATTTGTCTGGTAGTTATTCATTTTGAATATAAATTAGCTGATGGTTTAAAAATCATTGTACTGTATATACACCTACCAACCTAGGTCCTTCATGAGGATTTTATGGAAGTATTGCAGAGAAAGGCGTGTCATCCTTAATCGACTGACAGGGAAACTTGAAAATAGTCGACGCTCATACATGTGCAAATATGGTCTACATGTTTTTTCTCATTAACAGTATTTGCCAAGGTCGATTTAACTTATGCCAGCTCATCTTACCCATTTTCTAAGCAGTTAGTCTAACTGGTCCGAAAAATACACATTACATTTTAATATGTCTCTTTGCCTCCATAAACATGCCCCAACTGTACTTCTCAATCATCAGTAAGGAGTTACTCCTTATCAGGTGTGTGCATGTGTATGTACACCATCTGGTGGCCACAACAGACAGCAATGTCCATGTCAAAGAAAGTTCATTCAAGTCAAAAAAGTTTCTGCCAGCTCAGTCAAGTCTGAACAAACACCATGCCAGGAAGCTTCACACCTCCCTCTTGGTTTTACACATCTCAGCTCTCTTTCTGGTGCCTGAAAGACCTGCGAGAGGTAAAGTTGCCAAGTCTATGCTAGAGCTGACCCACAACCTTGTTCCTACAGCAACCTTTTTTAATGAACAATGAGTGACTTTCAGATTAGTTCATTGCACATTGTTCTTCATCACAGTAATGAGGTGCTGATATAAGCTGCGGGCTGTATGAAAACTGTTGTCGTCACATTCAGCCAGGTATAGCGGTCGCATGGTTGAATGTGTTCAGATATAAGAGTCTGAGATATGCCTTCATCCCTGTAGAGACTCTTTTATCTCCCTAAACTGGCTGCTAAGCATCTTTGTGCATCTGGTGGTGTGTGGCTTGTGTGCATTTTATCCCTCTCCAAAAACGATGCGTATTATATACAATGCAATCATTTGACCTTTTTCACATTTTAATATTGTGGGGCCTTGTGCATGAATAACTTAATTAATAAGTACATGTAAACACACTAAATGCTGAGTGTCTGTAAGCTCTAAACTAATTTTCAACTGCAGTTGTGACACTTGAATACAATGTGCACAATTGCTTAATGACAGAAGGTAGAACAATTCAAATCTGTAGGCTGTCAGTGAGATTCCCAGCTGGTTATAAATGGCTTGTTTTGTGTTGGTGGTGTGCAGAAGTAGAGACAACCATAGTGTAAGGAATGGGTCACCACTGAGGGCATATTTAGTGGACACCATCCAAAAACAAATCGCCAAGTTGGTGCAAATTACTTTTTTATGTTATAACATAACATGATTTCCATGACAACATGATATTCCATCACACAGGAGAAAGTCAGTCTGACCAGTTTCCCATCCTGTGATGAGATTTCTCATCCTTTCTGTTCCTCTCCTCTAACAATAGAGGGGAGAGGAGTGGGCTAAATGAAGAAGGAAGAGATTTGCTTGAGAAAATAAACGTGTGAAATAAACACTGGATGTACTGGTGTAGGGTTGCTGTAAAAATGCAGGCCTCTGCACAGGGACCGGGCATGGTAACATGATGAGGATAATCATGTTGCTGCTGAAATTCATCCACTCTGAGACTGCAAGCAGCAGCCAGAGGGTCACACACAGAGGTTTGAAAAAGAACAGCCAGCCATGAGGGGAGGCTGTAATATGATGGAAGGCTATTTCTCTTGGTTACAGCACCCCCTCCCAATTTTCCATTAACAGCTGTCATTGCTTGTCATACAAAATGCTTAAATATGGTAAAGCAGAAAAACTTTATATACACATGCATGTACAGGTATAAGCCACACAGACGCATGCGCGCAAACACACACACACACACACACACACACACGCACACACAAATTTACACATACAACACACAAGGACAATTTCAGAAAATCGTGAAAATTGAACTTTTCTTCTACACGCAGCTAAAGGTAACCCAATCCCAGGCAGTTATCCTGCCTGTGTATGCAGTAAGCGTGCTCTCCTTAGAAAAGAGCCAGAGGATAAACGTAAAACAAATGACTTCACCAAAACTCCACATCGCCGCTTTTCAGTGCTTCATTTAAAACACAGCACATGCTCGGTCCAGCAGCCCCCACAACTGAGAGCCAATCATCTAGACATAAGCAGCCAAAGCAAGCAAGTCCAGTCCTACATAGACGAATGAGGTCAGGGCACGTTAAAATGAAAGCATACCTTTTTATTTAAAGTCTTAAAAAGGAATTACTGAAAAATTTATCTGGGTGGCTACAGTACCATCCATACTCAGTGGATCTAATAGCCAGTGAGAGTAGAAACAATGGGCGTGTTGATGTTTGGTTGCAGTGCTGGTGGTGTGAAGTGAGGCATGCTGGGGTGTGGGGGTTGGAGGAAGTATCTCGTTTCATTATCTGCAAGTGCATGTGTGTGTGCAAGCAAACTTCTCTCACCTGACTTCTCAAATTTCCATTCTCTCTCAGCCCATCCCTTGAGTAAGAATCATCCACCTGCCTCCTATGTGTGTGTGTACACACTCCAAACAATAGCTGGCTAGGCTGCATCTCTCCTCAGGCACTGTGATTTACACTCTCTCGTCGAAGCCTGGGAAAGGAAGTACACCTGTAACTCAAGCCTGACTCTCAAGGTTATATAGTCAGTCAAGCCACTGCTCTGTGCTTTTCTGTCTGTATTAAGATAAACACCTCTTTTCAGAGGCATACATTGATTATGTGACTCCTCAAGTTTTTCAGTATTGCTTAAGACCTAATAATTAATTATAATCATATATTCTCAGGATTCTGAGGCACAACTCCAGGAAGAAGTGTGCTTCAAATAAGTTCTTGCAACACAGAGAAGAAAGGTTTTCCACTGCCAGCCAGTAGAAGAAATACTGTTAAGAACACAGAGAGTGGAGAAAAAGAAAGAGGAGTGTAAACTGCTATTTTTGTAGGTCATTCATTTCCTCAAATATTTGAGAAAATCTTATGAAGATATTATTAGATGTTGCACACTCAATCCATCATTCTTCACAAACTTCAAGCTTTAGATCATTTTGTTCACTCTGTTATAATTACTCATTCAAAGTTTTCATGCTGACGTCTCTTTTTCCCAGCACTGGATCGTAGAGCTCCACAATCAGCCAGGAGGTTGAGAAATAAACTTACATACAGGTCAAAAAAACACGACTTGCAAGGCTTAGCTTAAACAAATACACAAAATACTGCATATTTCACAGGTGCAGAGAACATTAGTGGTTGTTATACACTGCATTAGAAGAGAAGCACAGGAGAAAGGATAAATCTAGAAATAAAAATCCCACTCTAATAACACAAGACTGAAATGGATCATTAAATTGTAATTAGAGAGAGATTTATTATGACAATGGTAAACTTTTAAGTACCTTAAAAGTAACAATATTTGACTTGCACAGGACATTTCTCATCTTTATCATTCTCATCAGTAATAACAGTTGCAATTGGCATCCACTACTGCAATATTATTTAAAAAATCTAAATTATAGAACCTCTCAATAATCCCAGTAAGTTTTGGAGTACTGTGTAATTCTGCATGATTTCTAGACCAGCAGGTGATAGATGAACTGCAGAATTCTTTGTCCTCTAAATACTTTATAAATGCATGTCAGAAGAGAAGTAATACAACCTCATCCAACAAAAGAAGAAAAAAAAAAACAAGAAACCCACTCAGTCTATCTTAGAGTGGTTTTCTACAGTTCCCAGCACGGCCTGAGTGAGGGAGATAATTGGCCAATGGATATTTCAGACGTTCAATTCTCCACGTTCCAAGTTCTCTGGGTCCCAGCCAGCCGGAAGCAAGGGCTTCTGGGATAGATTTATACAGGCTCTGGCCTAAATTGCTCATGTCAGGGTCGACTCACTCTAATATTAATATTAATTCCTTTTGGACTAGGAGCCCATTCTGGCAAGCATAGCACGTCTGGAGTTCTAAGTAGTTTTCCATGAACCAACAATAGCACAGAGGTTTTGGAGATATGACGACCTAAACCGCCTCCCCCGCACATTACAAAAGTACACCTCTTGCTCATTTTCATTATAAAACCAATATATTGTATTTTACAGTAAATATGGGCCAAACAAACTTCAAAATCACCTGCATGGTACAAACAAATTAGAACAGGACAAAAAAAAAAAAGAAAAAAAAAAAAATATATATATATATATATATACACACACATTCTTTATATATATGTGTGTGTATAGGGTGAATCAAAGGACACAATGCACCCTCTTATTGAAGTAACAAAATGGCAAAATGGAAACTTGTATATCTGAATACGTGAGGGGGACCTTATGCTATCTTCTATCATGTCCGTAACATGGCCGGTATCTTGAAAGCCGCCATATTGGATCAAAGACATGTTTTTTCAATGGTCATATAGCATATCGAAGAAGTCCAGAACTGTCTCAGAAATCTCTTGTAGTTCAAAAGTTATCAACATTTTCAAAACTTTTTATATAACTACTTTATTTTAACTTTCCAAGGGATAAAGCTGAAGGTATGACATTTGTACATTGTAAAGTAGTCAGTCTAAAGCTTGTATAACAGTGTGAATTTTCTGTGCCCTCAAAATAAGGCAACACACAGTCATTAATGTCTAAACTGCTGACAACAAAAATGAGTACACCCCTAAGTGAAAATGGCCAACTCTGATCTGTAGCTCCCCACAACCGACAGCACTCATGCAGCCCCAAAACATGACATTCCGACCCTCTACACATACTCGACACCATCTAAACCAAAAAAAGTTTATCTTGGTCTCATCAGACTACAGGATATGGTTCCAGTAATCCATGTCCATAGTCTGCTTGTCTTCAGCAAACTGTTTTGTCCTTTCTTGTGCATTTTTTTTATGAGAGAGTGAGAGAGCGATAACACCAAATTTAATACACCTGCTCTCCATTCACACCTGAGACTATGTAACATTAATAGTTACAGTTACTAGTTGCAGTATACAGGGGATGGAAAATGGTTAATTGAGCACAATTTTATCATTTTTACTTAGGTGTGTTTTCACTTTTGTGAAATTGTACTGTATATAAAGAAAACTGTGTGCATGGAAAATATATTGGGCTTCATTGTTTAACAAAAGTTCAGCAATAGTCATGCAAGTTCCTTCTTTGCTGATGCAGAGTCAGATTTGATATTCCATTCATTATAACTATAACTGCAGTGAACTGATCTGGGACCAGCTGTCTGTGAATTTTCTGTAACTTGAGCTTTAGCTATGAGCCTGCTTCTGGTCTGTCCCCAAGCAGCCCAATCGGCCGTAAACACTGCCGCTTTGAGTTCATTGCAGCGTGTTGGCAGCCAAGGACATCATTATACCTGATCCCAAAAGTGCCTCAGAGTGCTATCAAAGCTCAAATGAAAGAGGTCTGCACTATCGCAAGGAGAAGGACCCCACAGCAACCCACCATGGTGCCTACTGCTTTCACTAAGTCTATTATGGGGCAATTAACAGCACAAAGCAGCAGAGCTTGGTTTTCTCTGCCACAATAAGCCAGTGTGATGTTATGCATGAAATGTGTGCATTTCCCTTTCCTGGTCAAAAAATCATGCCAACCACTGCATAAAATGCAACTGGTTTAGCATTACTTGTCCTGCTCTTCTGAAAAAGGTGTAATCAATTTCAGATGTAGAAGCTCAAATTGGTTGGTTTTCAGTAAGTAAATGCATAAAGTACAACATTGAGAGTTGTAGGTTATGGTGCTATATCAATCTTGACATCAGCTCTTCAGTTGGTGAAGAAAACGTGTTGGTACCGAACCACTCTATGAGCCAAAGCAGCTTCATTCTGGGACTCCATTGCATCCAAGGAATGTTAACTGCCCTGCTCATTTAACAAGTGGTCAGAACCACTTCATTCTCTAATACATCTTCATTAGGCTTTACACTCTCAGGTTTTGTAAAACTGAGAAGAAAAAAAGAAAATTCTTAAACGGGCACATTCTTGCATTTCTCTGCACTTCCTCCCCAGGCAGGATGCAAGTCCAACTGGGAGCTAAGCCCTTACAGATACAATGACCAAAGTACAAGGTGCTATGGCCCAGTTGAGTTTAGTTTCAAAGCACCACAGGAGAGGCAGGAAATGAAGTCCTGAATGTAAGCTCACGTACATCATCGCAAGCTTGATTAGACAGATTTAGAGCTGTATATAGTTAACTCCCAATTTCCTCCAAAAATTTTAACACTTAATAGGAGCTGCTATCTAGTCCTTATTGTCCATAGAAGTATTGTATTCCATACACGTCCTGCAACATTTGCAGCAATTGCAAGCCATGCTCCTCATTGAAAGATTATTGGATTACTGCATCCTCCTCCTGCAGCCTGTTTTTTTTCAATTTGGTGAATTAATTTAAATCATAAATGTTTAAACATTAAATGCTTTGAAAATAAAATTCCATTCAGGCTCATTCACACGAGTTGCAAAGTGGCTAAATTATGACTGTATTAATTAATGTGGCTTACCAGTCACATACTAGTCTGAAGTAAATGTAACAAACTATACTACTAAATAGTAGATATTTCAAAATGAAATATCCCCTATTTTTGTGAGGAGTGTATAATATAATATGTACAATATAATCACAGTATAATGGACCAACATGCAAATCTCAAACCATAATAGAGCTCCATAGATCTTTGACCCACTCACTATTACTTCTCATTGCTCATTATGTTTTGTAGTCACTATGCACCAACAGCTCCATGTTCTACACTCCCTATTGGGATCTGTCAGCCATTTAGATAGACACATGTATTGACATAATTCAGTTGATTATAATTTGTTGGTGTACATGGTGCATGGTGGTTATGGTGTAGGGCCACTCCATACAGCTGTATGACAGCCATAGTAAAAAGGCAAGCAAGAGAGAGAGAAGTTGTGTTTGCACATGTTGGTTGTCAAGAAACCTTGTTTCTCAGTATAGTTTTCATTTGATTCATTAAACAGCAGCCATGCAGGAAATATATTGCTTACTCGTAACATTTGGTCTGATGCAGGCTCAGACCAAGACATTTTTCAAGAACTGTTTGCTATACAGTTCACTATTTGTTTGAATTAAACCTCATTTGTCTTCTGCAGCACAAGGGTAATTTTCTTAAGGGAATATAACCACAACTACTTTTCTCTGCCTTTTCACATTAATCAAGAGAACAAATAAAACAAGCAGAAAACTAGTACTAGCCACAAGGCAAACAATAAATATTCCAGTCTGCATTACACTGTTTGTTTTCATCTCAGATGTGCTGTGCATATTGAGGGCTTGAAAGAAACCTATTTTTCTCCACAAGCTGCAAGACCAGCAGGCAAGCAGTGGTAAACTAATGAATGATTTTCTGAAACAAGGCACTCATTTGCACTATAAAATACTAAGCAGGGATAAGTTTTAATATATGATGCTAATTAAACTTTGGGTTTGACTCAAACTAAGGCTGAATTCATACCTCATAATGAGCTATGTAGACTATTTTATATCAGACTAAAACTACTGTGCACTTTGGTAAGAAAGAAGTAAATAGTAATAAGTAATAAGAAGCAAGTAATTTATTATTCAGTAATATTTAGATTTTGTTAGAAAGAAACAAGACTTTTTATTTAATAACTAAATACCCTACCATCTATCACTATGACTGGGACTCACAACACACCTAAAGAAGGCAAGCTTTATTTAAAGGGTGTTTGCTTTAACCATACTCTATAGCACAGCTTGTAAAAGAAAATGCCACAGCAATGATCCATTTATTACATCTATTGATATAAAGTATTACTGAAAATGTTCAAATGATTTGACACATAGAAACACTGTTAACATTGGCTGAACAGTGACATGATAACCAGGAACAAATGTAAAACACTAGAGTGGAACAGCTTCACAGTCTAACCAACAACCACGCTAACCTCAGCAGACTCTGCTTGAGCTCCTGCTTAAGTTCCTGGCCGCACTCAATATTACTAGACTAACAGAAGAGGTGTCTTAAAATAGGCTGTTGCTCTCTCTGGAAAAGCTTCCCAGAGCCAACACAGTGTTCTGCAGCTTTTGACTTGTCATGTTATGATGCATTGCAGTTTTGTTTGGCCTAAGCAGGGATCTGTAATAATCGCTTGGTGTAAAGCTTTGGCTCAGTCCAAGCTGGGCTGATGGCTCCCTGGTCTGGAAACTGCTCTTCTTTCCTGCACTGTCCTAAGGAACATGAACGCTAAAGCATAAGTGCCCTAGCTGCAGCTTGTGTTTGGCCAGTGGGTAGACCAAACATGAATCAAAAACATTGACAGGGTCAATTTGTACAGCTGCTGCTAGAGACACCAATATTCTGGTCTGAAGGCTGTAAAGAAAATGTGTTCTTGGAATTGTCTTAATGTATAAGAAATTGTGTTAACACCACCTCTAAAATTTTAAAGCTGTAAGCATTACATGTAGAACTGTAGCATGCCCGAGCATGTTAAACTGCCAAAGTCCAGTTCGTTGGACTAGTGTGATTGCTTCACACTGTGCCCAGGTGTGGTACACAGGACCGTGAAGTTCAATGTGCTGTGTAAGTAAAATGTGTCTTAGTAAATCTTGCTGTGCCTCACCAAAATAACGGTACTAAAAAGTAACTTTTGCCTGGGATTGGTCGACAAAGCTACACAGCATGTCCCCAACTGGGACCCAACATCTTTCTATGACCCAACATCTTTCTATAGCCTGAGCATGTTTCACTTTCCTTCAGATTTGTCAGAATGGACATCTGTAAAAATGTATAAGAAAATCAGCAATACTGTCACCAATGTTTTGATAGCTCAAAATCTGACTAGCCAATTATACCCATATAATAGCAGAGTAACACCCATGTTAGTGTTAAATCACATAATCCATTTAGTGTTTAACAGGCTTATTTTTATGCACAGTTGTGCCTATATGACTGATTGGCAAGCAGTGGGGTACAGCTGTGCCCCTCCAAATTCCCAATATGTACCCCAGTATGGCAAGAAGTCCAAAAATGCCCCTGGCACTTAGTTTCAATTTACATTTACGTTTTCTTATGTTATCTTTTGATAATATGCACATATTATGAAGTTGATTTCATGCCACTACAAATTAAGCACACAACTAGAGAACCTCAAATATCGTAGTGTTTAATAACTGAAAAACATTAAACATATTATTGTGAATATTTCCACATAGCAGGTTGTATAAGCCAAGCTGAGACTAATTACACCAACATGTAATTCTCAATTGGGCTAAACTATTTAGCTAGCTGGTCCAATATTTAACATTTGTGCTAAACAGCAGCTGCAAGGAACAGTTGCACTGGTGGCAGTGTTAATAGAAATCTCTGCTAATTACCCTGGTAATTGTTAGCACTTGATGACAAGCTGTGTTCCCACCCCACTCCCCAACTGCAGGCCATCAGGGAGAAATAGATCATCATTAGCTGTCTTAAAGGTGTAGGGGCCAAGCAGCAATACAGTTAAATAGACTACCTCTTTCCTTCCTCTTCCTGGCTGACTGAAACACACACACACACACACACACACACACACACACACACACACACACACAAAGAGAGTTCTTTCTATTTATCTAAGAAATGTGCTTAAACCACCGCTTAATAAAAACAGTTGTTTAATAAATGGCTATATATCATAGCGTTTTCACTCTTACAGAGCATGCTAGGTAGGCTAAAAGTAAGTTTATGGAAAGAGAAGGAGCTCATTGAGATCAGTGTAACCATGGGGTTTGAGATTGTGTGACATTGTCAGGTTAGCAATGTATGATGTACTGTCAGTTGGAAACACAGCCCAGGTGTAGACTGCTTGTCTGAAGGCAGGTCTGCTTTCCAGAGCCAGTGATATTGTTTCAACAGTAAAGCCAGATTGACATTAATATGGTATTATTACCCCTTGTTGTTTGGAAGTCGAATCCCTTAGATGAGAAGCAATTACTCAGCAAGCCACACGTCCCAATTGTTAGTGTTCTGCTGCTTGGAAACGTGTTGGGACCTGTCCTCCCCATCACTAACACACTTCGCACCAAAGTCTGAAGGCCGCAATGGGGAGCTCATTAAACAAAGATGTGAAAGAAATGTCAAAAAGTCTTTACATAATATTCGAACACATGCCGATGGGTTAATAACTCACTGAACATTGGTCATTTTTTTAATCTGTATAAATCAAATCTCAGCAGATCCTTTAACTCGTTCCAGAGAAAACATGTAGACCTAAGGGCTTAAGAGCAATAATATGTGCAGACGTTTGCATTTAATTTCAAATTGTGATGCTGGTGGGATTAATTTGTGTGGATTCCTACCTGGATTTGAAATATAACCCAATATTAATATATATGAAGAACTTCCTAATGACTCTGTTACATTCTCTGAACCCAACATTAACTAAACATTCTGTTCAGTATAACAGTGCTTACTAGGCACTTGTGTTTTCTGTGTATGGACAGTGCCTATACAGAAGGTGAAGAACATCAGAATGTCAACATTTTAGAGAATTCTGGAACAGGCCATAGCATGTTTCTCTGGGCATCATGGGTTTTCCCCACTTCACACCTCCCCTTCCTTCCTGTGACCGGGGCATTGGTGCTTTGTCAATGGCTGAATATGATACATGGTTATGAGATACGCATATAAAATCAGAAGTGGGTGTCAGGAGGTTACCAGTGATGCTTACCCCATAACGAATGGTCTGCCCATGCACCAATGAGATAAATGAGCCTCATCTGTCAATCACAGGCCATTGTAAGAAGTCCAGAAAACAATCCAACTTGGAAATTCACAAAACACCAGCCTGAATAGTAAGAGAATGACATTGAGGTAGACCTGCATTGCAAATAGCTTGTGCAATATTTAACAATCACAACAAAAATGGAGACCAAGTCAAATCTGGGTTGCATGTCTACATTTTGGGCAGTGGTTAGCACCTCTGCCTCACAGCACGAAGGTCGCCGGTCAATACCAGCGTGGAGTGAATAGGAACCTTTCTGTGTGGAGTCTGCATATCCTCCCCGTGCCTACGTGGGTTTACTTCGGGTACTCTGGTTTCCTCCCACAGTCCAAAGACATGCACGGTAGGTTAATTGGTGTCTTTAAAGTGTCCCTTAGTGTATGAATGTGTGAGTGCATGTGTGTGTGAGTGTGCCCTACGATGAATTGGCGCCCCATCTGGGGTTGTTCCTGCCCTTGCGCCCAGCGTTGCCGGGTGGGCACTGGCTGGCCCGCGACCCCAAGTGGAATAGGCGGAAAAGAGAATGAATGAATGAATAAATGTCTCCATTTTTCATATTTCATCAGAGAACGAAGGCATTCTCCCCCCTTCAACAACCCAAATGGGGTGTGGGACACCTGGGCTCCTGTGAAAATATTTTTCCTGCACAAGGTTCACTGCTGCAGGGCCCCTTCTCAATAGCATCTCGCTCATAATCAGTCTAAAGACATTAACCACTTACTGGAGATGAGCTGAGGGGCTGCAGGGGATACACTGCCCCACTAACGCAGTTAGTGTAATGGCCGCCAGTGAGGGAGCCTAATGAATTTCAGTTCTGAGTGGAAGGGGGCAAAGGGGTTCCCTAGGGGGCAGATGGACTGCTCCTGGGGTCTGCTAATCGGATGCTCATGTGGAGATTTTGATATCGTTCTCATTTTGAGGACAACTGCTCTTATAAGCGTTGTTGACAAGGTGCAGCATAATGCAAACAGCCATGCACTTACCCTGAGGGCTACACATGCAGCTGATGACTACATGATGTGCTTTCACCAGTCTGAACAAAGAAAATTCATAGGACGATTTTTCATATGATCTTCCCATATGGTTTACATAAACCAAAGACCCAGAGTCCTTAATAGATCATTAAATACTAAAATATGTAAACATGTATCGTTTGTTGAATAATTACTTTTTGTGATAACACCAATCGCTTAACTGTGTTCTGTACATATTTCCATAAACTCAACTACCCACAGTTCAGTATTTCTTATAAAACAGACCTTTCAAAAATACCTGAATACATGTACTGTTATTGCGGAATTTACGAGTGCAGATGAAGTGTTAAAGTCTGTTTTGACACAATAATGGGCCTGCAGAGGCCTTACTTTATTGCTGTGCTGATGGCAAATTCAATTCTAAAAAAAGTATATTTTTAATTTTTTTTTGCTAACCTGCAGTACAAAATACCTCAGTCCACACCCTATGATCACTGTTCTTTAAAAGTATACGATAAATGTATACAATACAATCTATATTGTACATAAGTGTGGTATTTGTCATTGTGTAAAGATGTTCATAGGAGGCTTTTATCATAAGAGAAAAACGTGAAGCAGCGTTCATTTCCAGTGCTGTTTTGCTTTGCTGTCCCATTTGCCATCATTCATTTCGTTCTGTCATCCTTGTGTCTTGGGACCCATCCTTCACTCCTTACTGTCAACACACAGATTACAGCCAACTTTACTACCCTTGAAGAAGCTCATAACCTTTCCCAGTGGAGGTACATTGGACAAACTGACTTGCTACCTGTAGAGTCATGAAATGTTAAACAAAAATAAATAAATAATAACAGTAAGAACCTAACCCAAAGACCCATATGCTGTATATAAACTCTCCACAGAGGCAATACAAAGTACTTTAGCAGCAAGGCCCTTAAACTTTGTGAGAGCTTAAATTGATTTCACTGCTACTTTACCAGCATAAGAGTATGGTAATGGTCATTATTTAATAGGCTGTCTGTGTCTAGAAAGTACTGTGTGTTTGTGTGTGTATTTTGGAAAAGCTGCAAGTCTTTTCTGACGGGTGTGTCAGATGAGCTCCAGTTCACCTCTGTGGGACATCTGACAACAGCTCATAAAGCTGAGGTTCCAACAGACAAATCACTGCCAATTTCACACCAAATGAATTGAAGCACACATATGTATAGGGCTATGTAAAGCACACTCAGAATTAAAATAAAATCAGGATGCACTGTCGATATTCCCAAACCAATCTGGTTCTTACTCATATATCGATCTTGAATGAGTTGTGATTCAGTTTGGCATAAAATAGAAAAGTTTCCATATGGTAATATACTGTATATCCTGTACTACTGACATCACTGCTTCATTGCTGATGCTTCTCTAGTAGGCCTCTTGAATGTTCATTCTTTAGGGTGAGAAATTTATCAGCCTCTTAAAGATACAAACTGGACAAGTGGAACTTGACTTTAAACCTTTACTTAAATCCCGAGTGAAGAACTTGCAGCTTACTTGTACTTAAGTGTGAGCACCAGCAGCAGCATTGGCTTAGGAAGCCTACTTGTTGTCTCTGGACAGTCTTATCAATGTAGCACTAATGGCACCTATCCTCACAAAAATACATAAAAAGGCTTTGATTTGACACTGGTGGCTAATTGTTCAATGTTCAAAAGACTGGGGAAATCCATTACATATAAAGAGACAAAACCAAACAAACCAAGGAGATGTAAGTAATTTGTAGTCACAAAAAAGTTCCCCCATTTAAGGAGATGACAAAAACATGCAGAGAAAAACACTGTCTTTGTGGCTAGACCTAAAAGACAGGAAAGTGACTGGCCAACTAATAGGCACATACTGGGTCATAGATTTTCATGTCCTTAGTTAATAAGCTCTACGAGTCTGCCACAGTGCCTACAGATTGCATTGCATTACTTTCTGTGTGACAGCAACACGTTTACAAATTGGATCTGAAGAGGTCTTGGATCGTTGGGAGAAGCTGCTCTTGGAGGATGCTTTGATACCATTCCTTATTCATGGCCATGTTCTTAGGCAAAAGTTTGAACGAACTTACTCCGTTGGATGAGAAGCAACCCCACACATGAATGGTTTCAGGATGCTTCAGTTAGCATGACACAGGATTCATGGAAGCACTCACCCTTTAGTCTATGGATAATCATTTTTCAAGATGTGCCAAAAGGTCTGAGGGGATGATTCATAAGAGAAAATAACTTGACCCCAGTACTCTGCAGTCCAATCCCCATACTTCCTGCAGAATGTCAGTCTGTTCTTGATGTTTTACCTTGATGAGAGAAGTGGCTTTTTGCCATCCTCCAGTATCCTTCGTCTCACTGTATGTTCAGATGCCATTCCTGGGTAAGTTCTGCACTGATGGTGACCTGATCTCTTGGCTGCATCCTCTTTAGGAGACGGTCCTGACACTTGCTAGACTTTCTTGGGCGCCTGAAGCCGCCTTCACTGCTATTAAACCACTTGCCTTCAGGTTCTTTATGATTCAATAAATGGTTGCTCTTGGTGCTAACTTACGAGCAGCAATGTCATTGCCTGTGAAACATTTTAATGCAGTGCAATGATGACTGCATGTGTTTACTTGGAGGTAACCATGATTGAGAAAAGAAAACTTAAGCACTAATACCATGTTAAAGCAGCCAGTCTGCTCTCCTAATTAGCATGACAGAGTGATACCACCTTGTCCTCATTAACCTTTTCTTCTTCTCCTGGGCTGAGATCATTGCTGAAATTATGTTCGCAGGCCATTTTGTAGGGTTGACACGCAGTGGCTGGAATTCAGTCATATTTCATAATTTTTGTTTTTTTGGAAAACGACTTTGCAACTAATTGCATTGCATTTGATCACTCTACACAATTAAGAGTTACACCATAAAAAAGCCACCATAAAAACTGACGCAGCAAACTTTGTGAAAGCCAAAATTTGTGCCATGACTGTACAATAAGTCATCACGGGTGCCCTACAAATGGACAGAGCTACACAAATATTAGCAACAAGAAAACCATCCTTTCAACAAATTTCAAAGGCAATCTTTGAATGCCTATGTATAGGATGATGATCTAATAGACCTACTGTCATGTGGAACACAGAAAATGTATAGCGCTGCATCAGTACTTATGTCTAATAAAACGTCTCCAGAATAAAAAGCATATCAAATGCAAATTTCCCACCCCGATTTGATATTCTCTGAGGTTTGTCACAAAATGCCCAGGGCTGTGTGTCCATTATTTATCCATTTCTTTATTTGTGCCACAATGATACAAAAGAAAAGGATAATAGAGAAGAGGGAATATGGGAATAATTTTCAAGTGGCTGATTAGCACGTGGCTAGCCTGGGATAATTGAGTTTTGCTTTTCCCCATGGCTCAAGTTATATTGCAATCTGGAAACTGCCTTTACAATCCTCTCCTACCCACATCCCAAGAGACTGTCAATCAAACTGCATTTGCAAATGATTACTATAGCAACACTATCTCAAAGATTGCAATATTGTCATAAAACACATTGCATAGCAATTTTATTGAAATTCATATAATAATAATTAATTGGCATACAATTTGGAATAATATTTTATCCTCCAGAAATTCAAACCATCAATTAACTCTGTCATTTATTGTTAGAATTTTTGTAACCACTTACAAGCATTATTGTATGCTCCTTAGCCCCTCTCCTTTATGGAACTTCTGTCCTCCGACTGACATTCTGGACGTTCTGGTAGTGCCCCAAGGTATATGGCTTTTGGGTCCATAGTCTCCTCAACTCTATTGGTAGTCCTGGGGACACCGATCCCATTTTTGTCTTCTGAGTGACAATTCTTACTGCAACCTCAGCTGTGCATATAAAAGAATTTGGATGGCTGGTTTGACCACTAAAAATTACTAGCTTTGCAATGGAAGCCACTTATACTTTTTGTTGGAGACAGTGGAATCTTTTCTCATATCTCTGGTGAAGACATGTTAAAATCTAGGGAAAAAGCTGTCAAAAACGTTCTGTACTGAATTAATTTAAATCAGTTATTCATTTTTATTATTGTATCTCTGGTCACAAGGAATTGAGCCACTGGATGGAGGGTGGAGTTTGTAGCCACTCCGCTTTCTTTGTAATGAATATTAAATTGTATGACTGGTTAAAATAAAATTAAATAGCTGATATTAAAAAAATATTATACACAAATTAGTTTAATTTATTTATTTGGCTTCTTTAACATCGCTATCGGCATCAGTGGACACATGTAAGCGACACACACAAGGTTATATCC
>JAVSBV010000097.1:8563712-8577035 GCA_033117975.1 Parotocinclus spilosoma
CCCACCTGGGATTGAACCCGGGACCTTCTTGTTGTGAGGCAAGCGGTGCTACCCACCGAGCCACCGTGCTGCCCGCACCAATTAGAAAATGTAACATATTGGAAAATCAAATTACAAATAAAAATTCAAAATGTTTGATTACCTTTTGGTTAACAGCAATTAACATTAGTGTTTTCATGATGAACAATCTAGTCCAACATTCCATCACTGTGGGAGAAATGCAGCTGTTCTCTTTAGCAAGTGCACGCATAGACAAATCTCTATAAAGCAGGCTAATGGCTAAAGAACAAAACTGGATTGATTTTTGTTCTTTAGCCAATGATTCTGAAGTATGGTTTAATTTCTGTTGAGCTTTTGTAAATTCCCTCTTGAACTTTCTCAGTCAACATGTTTTGTAGACAAATGTTTACCTATCTTATAATTCAGCTACGAAACATTGATGGAAAAAGTGTATTCTTGCTGCTACATGTAGTATAAAGAGGTTTTCTCACTAAAATGACATCAGATTGTGTTGTGTTCACTGACAATTATAATAATGTTTAACACACTGATAATGTTTAATATTATTTGTTGATGCAGATAATGGCAACCCCTATGTAAGACATTAACATTTACAGCATTGGGATTTTAACCCAGGAAAAGGTTCATTCAGGTCCAGAGTTCAGTACTTTAACCGCTAGGCTACCACGCAGTAAGGTGTTGCAAATACAGCTAGTATTGGCTGTATAGTATAACAGTTAGTGAAAATGTATTTAAAAGATACAATGACGCATTATATGTACTGGTTGCTAAGATTAAGGATTTTCTCATTATGTAAATTAGGAGTAACAATAAGCACTCAATTTCTTTGTTTATTTAACGACCATCAGCATTTAACGCCATTTGTTCCATTTTATGCAACTGTGACATAAGGCCCGGCTTATGCGTGAAATGTTGTAACTAGTACAAACGAATCCTATCTGAGTACCCTAAGGAGATCCAAAGTGATCCGGTTTCGCTGATGATCCACATCTAGAACACGCACTTCAACACGCTCTCCCGGACCAAGAGCTAGACTTCTGCGTCTCTTGTCAGCAGGTAGTTTATCTGGGGTGATGTAGCGATTTGGGATGAGGCCGGCTCTGCCTACTCCGATGTCAACAAACGCCCCAAATAAAGCAGTGTTTTCCACACGTCCAGTCAGCACTGTGCCTGCATGGAGATCGCTCATGGACACAATCCCCTGCTTAAAGTCTGCTTGCTCAAAGTCTGTGAAAAGAGGACAGGGCATCCGAATGAATAAGAAAAACAGGCAACGGAAAGAGTTTGTTTGTTTATTTGGCTCCTTTAACCTCACTATCAGCATCAGTGGCCATCTTAGCGACACACACAAGGTTATATCCATACACAAGTTCATCTCAAGACTAGTCATACATACACAAACACACAAGTCAATGCCAGTTTAAAGTAATCAATTAACCTAACACGCATGTCTTTGGACAGTAGGAACGAAACCGGAGTACCCAGAGTAAACCCGCAAAGACTTGGACTTGGCTCCACCCTAGCCACAATGGAAAGAGAGAAAGTAAATTCAACAGTCACTTTTCAATTATCTAGAGTCTGACCCCCACCAAGTAAACTACTGATATGCATTCAAAAAAGGAAGAGCTGCCTAAAGCAAGTGATGTTGCCAGTCTTCACACAGGTTTAGTGCTATAAGCACGGTCTCAAAATTAATGTGCTTTATTCTAGGGAGACTATCTTTGGGAGGTGTGTTTAGATAAACATGGCCTCTTCACAAGCATTGCGTTCCAGGGAACATTAATCTCTAATAGTTTTAATCCATAACACCTTACCTAGCACATGGTACACATGGCCACTATTTGTACAGCTGGTTTTGCAGAAGCCTCATTATGGCTATTTGGAGTGGAAGTCAACCTGCGATGTTCTGAAGGTAAAGCTAGTGTCCAACTCATCACAATATAAACAACTCTGATCGAATGAGAGGAACTGACATGTATGCTCCGAAGCACAAGAAAATATAGCACATTCATATGGAAGGTACAACATGTCGTAAACTGGGGTCGAAAAAAGTATAGCATCCACTTGTAATATCTGCAATACCTGGGTTTTGCGATAAACATGAGCAATGCGAGGAAGGTGGCAACTGTAAACACTGAAAAGAGAACAGGTTCGCTCAACTTACCCACACAGCAACAACCACTTAAAGGATTAAGATAATATTTACATTTTAATATCTGTGCTATCTTAATTGTATCTGCTTATTATAATGCTGCTACTTTAGAAAGGTTTGATTTGATTTAAATTGGTTAATGTTAAGTTATAAAGCCTGTTGCACACAGTTACTATGGTTGTATAATGTTGTTTACTTTGATTCCATTTCGTAAAGAAATACGAAGAAATTGTATTGACATTAATTAAGGTTTGGTACAATTTTATCATTTACAATTCTGATTCGGATTCTTACTGATTCAAAGTTTTGTTTCCAATGTTGTCAAAAAAGCACTTTGGGTTTAGCACCATAAAGTAATAGCAAACTATCATACTACTTTATTATTATTATTATTTTACTTGCACTGTCTGTGGAGCTGGCTAATGCAGCAAACTGCTTAGAGGCTGCATACAGTCAAACAGTACACTTCCGAAGCTGCTTGTCATGATTATGCACTGATGCCATGTTGGAAGTGCAATCTCCTTCACACCAGATCAAACCTCCACATAGAGTACATAGAAATGCGCATATGAAACTGATTACCGTTTTCATTGTTATGCCGTGGCGTGGGTATCTGTCATTATGCAAATATTAATAGAGAGTGGCCAAGTTTCTGGGGTTGGGTATCGTTTGCATTTTAGCGATTGTAGATCTTGTTGAAAAAAATGTTTAGATAAAAACACATTTAGATGTAAATACATGTATTAATTTAAATATAAATATATTTGAATTTTAGCAAAAGTTATCTTTTAATTTTCAAAAGTAATTTTTACATTAAGCTTTTTTTCCCATTTAAAACCCATGATAAGTAAAAATCTTAGTGTGACAATGTACTAAAGAAGCGACCCAGGAACACCAAACCTCTCTCAGTTACTACTGGTCATAAGTAATCTCTACTGCTGAAATTACTAGCATATGGTCCAAAGGGAAAGTAATCATTATCCCATTAAGCTTTTTACTTGTACTGTAATAGATAATGGAAAGGAAAAAGCATAATGTTAAAATGATTACTTTCCCTTTAGCTCACAGGTTGATCATTGAAGCAGAAGAGATTACTTATGACTAGCAGTAACTGAGAGAAGTTTCCTTATGTCCCTGTTTTAGGCACAGGGCTGTCCCAGCTAACAGCAGTTGGGTTAGGAGAGCACAGTTAGTTGAATGCGAGATTGCATATAAGATTACGTGGCACAGTCCTGATAGATAGGTGCCTGCTCAAAGACATACACTGTTCACACAAATTTTATTTTTTGTTAATTTTTTTATTATTATTCAATTTATTTTATTTTATTTTAAAGTACGGTATACTTTAACCTGTGGTAGACCAGTGTATTTGCACTAATCACAGCTGTGTATTTGATGCATTAAAATCTTTAACTAGGAACTGGCAAGTGGAACTGAAATTATTTTGGAGTTCCTGAAACCCTATTCCCACCTAGCTGAATAAACATATCCCAGATAAACTTTCTTTACAGATGAACTGATTCAACTTTCTGGAAATTTACATATGGTGTATTTCATTCAGAACATGGATGATATTTGAGTGCTTCCCGCAGTCCATCTTTTGCTAAAGTCATATCGGAGCCTGGGAAAACAAAGCTACATGATTGTCATGTCACACAACACATACAGGTTCGGGCAAAATTGCTGCATCCTTACAGATGCCCTGTCCTCTTTCGCAGTAATCACAGCGTTGTATTTAAACATGTACGAATTAAAATTAATTTGTAGAAAACAATAAGCAGAATGCATTTAATTTTTAATTTTCTAAAAGGTATCTGACTCTTGAATTTTGAAAGTGTTTTCAAACCAGATTTTGATTCCCAATCCTAATATTAGCATGACTGGAAAATGAAGGAGATGTATATCATCATTTCACTCGCCTTTCACTGTTCCTGGTAAGGGTCTTGGTAGCAGTAGATGAAGTACAGTAAAATGAGTAAGTACTGGTATCAGCAAATACTCAGTATAAAATACTGAAATCAAGGAACAAATTTGTATTTGGACATTTACTGCATTTTTATTAATTATGGTCCAAAAGACTAGCCTGAACATGCGTTATCTATCATGCCCAAAAAGATTGCATTCTATGACAAGAAGGGTAATGTTCAAAGCAGCATGGGTATTTGTTGGGCTTTACTTTCATAGTAAGTAGCAGGGTTTGCCATTGGCAAACTCTGTTTTTGTCTTTAAGCATCCATCTCTCTCATTAATGATATATCTGTTGGCAGCACTGCTTTAATAACTTGGGTCTTCCCCCAAATTACACAGCAAGACTTCAAAAGCTTGGAGTACCGCCCAGATCTCGCACAGACCAGAGACAGACTCCGGGGAGCGACGCAGACAATCATGGCGAGAGATGGGAAGAGAGAAACCGACAGATACAGACAGACATACTGAACTCTCTTTAATCTGGCTGAATTATGGTCATATGGGGAAACTCCTTTTGGTCTGTGTGTGTGTGTGTGTGTGTGTGTGTGTGTGTGTGTGTGTGTGTGTGTGTGTGTGTGTGTGTGTGTGTGTGTGTGTCTGTCTGAGAGTGACTAAATTTCTTGAAGAGGAGCTTGTGCTGAGTGCAGCAACCTCAAATTTCATATAATAATGTTGAAGTAAACTATTGCATAACATTACAGCACTATAACAATAAAGAGGCATTCTGGACGTCAAATTAATTCTGAGGGATATGCTGGGCATGTCGTTTATTCCAGTATATCTATCTCAGTATGTGTCTTTGTCAGCAACCACAGACATGAAGTAAATAACTGAAATACTCTGTAGGGAACATAGAGGATCTAGAGCACTGTGTGGGAAGAGGCTGGCTGGTTCTTACCTTGACGCAAGTCAAAGCCAGGAGGCTGAGTGAGACCGTCTACAATGAGCTGTAAAGTTCCAGGGCTTGTGTTGAGAGACTGGGCCAGACACTCCAGACCGCTGTTCTTAATACTGTTTTCAACCTGCTGCTTGAGCTGAGTACTGCCCAGCTGATCCAAACAACCGCCAATTTGAGACAAGAACCTGCAGAAAAAAAAAGTCCTCTACTAATATTCACAAGTAAAAAAAGCAAATTCCTGTTTCTGAGAGGGACACATTCACAGCGTACGTAATAAGGCAGTAAAGTTCTCAAGGTCCAGAGAGGTGCTGTTTTAACAAATGGCTTTTTAATAGAGACCCCAAGAGGCCAGTGCACATGGATACCCCTCTACTAGAACATAATTTCCCCTTCTTAACTCAGCCTGGGGCTGAAGGCTTGACTTGCAGAAAGGAGACGAGGGAAAGGGAGTAGAGGTGAGACTAATTATGCCCTAAATCCTGATCTCTAAGGCCCCAGAGATGAAGACTGTCTCCTTCCATATGTCATTGTGTGTATATTGTCAAAACGCACTGACGGGGCCTCGGTAACACTACAGAAGTAAAGCCATGAACCTAATACACAGCAGACCCAGACATTAGTGTTACCTCACTCTAACCTAGCAACCATAACATGTTGCAGAACACCAGCAAAATGTCTTCATCTCCGTGTTGAATAACACAGGAACTCTTAGCTCTCCGGAAAGAGTCAGAGGAATAAGAAATACAAGCATAGGCAGTAAGAAGCAATTAATTTTTTGGCCAGATTACGTCTAACCATGATAAGAAAAAAAAAAAAAAAAGTTATTATTTACTGAAAGGTGCAAGAATAATAAAGAGAATTAAGGACTGGACAAATTACATGGAAATACGATTACATATACAGTGTTATCAATACATCACACCAAATTGACATCACACCAACTAAAAATAAAAGTGTAACATTTTAAATAATGAAACAAATAATTTGCTAGCTGGCACAGACTTCACATTAACTGTCAGAGTTGAAGACTCTTAAAAAAGAGGATTCAAAAGTATTTATCATACACATGCACACAACCAGGAGCGAGAATGTGTGAAAACATGGGAGGTCACTCTGTCCAGTGGTTACAGAGGAATGCAGGGTCAGGGGAAACGCTGCTGAGCCATCATGCTGATGGATAGCCGTCGCCGTGGCAGCCTGACGCCAGCTAGCCACCACAGCTGTCCACCGCATGATTGACAGGGCAGGTGGACCCAGTGGACCCACTTCCTGCAGCATAAGGAGACATTTTTTGGCACTGGCTATGTAACATTGTATAACATTGTATAGTATTGTGTATTAAATTTTGAAGGTAGCCTGCACGAGTCGTAATAGGGTTTCAAATGCATGCCCCTACCAATTCAGGAAAAGAAAAAATATATTAAAAAAACAAAAAAAAACCTTACTTTAACACTTAACAATTGTGCCCATTAGGTCGTATCACAAGGTCGTATCAAGACTAGTCATCTATACACTCAAAGTGGGCCAATTTAGCGTAATCAAATAACCTAATGCATGTCTTTAGACGGTGGGAGGAAACCGGGGCACAGAGAGTAAGCCCACGCAGACACGGGGAGGACATGTCGACTCCACTCGGAAAGGACTTCTAAATAAATGCATTAGAACAAGTGGCATTTCTAAAAATCCAAAAGTAAATAAAATAAAAGTGTCCCAGTGTGACGCGTTGTCTAATGTTGGTTTTTGCTTTGCGAGCTGCCGGTTAGGCTCTGGCTCCCATGTGATCCTGAATTGAATTAAGTGGGTATGGAAAGTAAGCGACTACGGAGGACATTGGGGCATTCCCAAATCACGCGTTCATAAATATTTATACACTTTAATATCATGAAAAACATCGCACCAACACCTCAGGCACTGTAGTAGATCCATAAGCATTCACATGAAAACAAAGCACTATTGTTCTAATTACTCAGGGATGCTTTAAAAAAAATAGAATGATTAGGAACACTATATAGAATGAAGTTTGTTGATATTCAAGCCAGCCAAGTTCGATAGAAAAGTTGGCAAACCAAACCTCTATGGATTTTAAGGACAACCGGCCTATAGAACGTGTTACATTTGCGTGTCACTGGGGTATTCGTAACAACCCATTGTATCTAAAGAAAATCCAAAAATGCAAGTTTTATATTATGAATGTGTTACAATTAGACAGAGTGCCCACAAACATTTGTCTATACTTCTCACAAAAGTTAGAAAATACTAAATGAAATATCCTCCAATTTATGTAAGCAGTATATATTGTGTATGTGCGTGTTCACACACATACTGCTCAAATGCCTCTCGTGAATGTGTGTGGTTGCTAGTGAATGTGGTGTTAGAGTGTAACTGAAAACTGTGTGTGTACAAACTGAGCTGCAGCTGTGTGTGATTGTGCCAATTCTCCAGCTCTCCATGTCTCCTCTGAGAATTGCAGCAAACTTTCCAGCTTCCCCTTCAAATAGTTACTGAATGTTTACTCTTACTGGTTTAATTCACTTTTTAACTGGCATTTAATATGTATAGTATTAAGTGCAATGGAATGAATTAAAATAAAAATACTACAACCACCAGACCTTTTCCGCCCTAGCTTTGTGTTTCCCTTTGTAATCAATAACAGTTTAAAAGTAGACACTGAAACAAAAACAACAAAAAAAAAAATCCGAAAGAAAATTATGCCTTTCTATGTGTATTTGGGCCCTGAGTTATGAACTGCTAAGAATACAAACACACCCACATAGTTACTCAGCTGATTGATTCCAGTGTGTCTCCTAGCTTAAGTGGGCTGTATGTGGTTATGTCAGTATTGCAGGCAGTATCACTGCACCGGGTCACATGGGAGGTGCTGCATATAGAATATCTAAAGCTGGATCAGCTACTGAACTGAATAAGGTGCATGATCCTTAAACTAAAGCCAACACTGAGTTGATAGTAGAATCTAATATGGCCCAAGCAGAAAATTCAGTATAACTTTATATCCCTAGTTGCCATTTACCATCACTGTAAATCAACCACATGGCATTCCTTCAGCTGC
Organism: Parotocinclus spilosoma; assembly: GCA_033117975.1. Taxonomy (NCBI): domain Eukaryota; kingdom Metazoa; phylum Chordata; class Actinopteri; order Siluriformes; family Loricariidae; genus Parotocinclus; species Parotocinclus spilosoma. Next base: position 8,571,819 of record JAVSBV010000097.1, read on the forward strand.
ATACATCCACACCACTAGTCACTCCACCTCTGCGTTGTTCATCTGAGCCACTGTGTCTCTGTAGCCGTCTCCCCAGGGCTCAGGGGCCGAGTGGCCCAGTCATGCTGGCAAAGGGGAGAGCTGCAGCGCAGAACTCTGGCTGATTTATGAAGAGACGGTGTGTGGGTGTGAGAGGTGGCGTCCCATCAGGCTGTGGGCTCAGGTTTCCCCCTAGTGTGTTTGTGTTTAGGGGAGCGAGGGGAGCACGGGGGAGCTTCACCATAGGCCTAATGAAAAGCAGCTCCGCTCTACACACAGGCCATACGGTGGGCCGCGAGAGGCTCTCCAGGCTTTGACACCAGTGAGCATTAGCTCCAGTTTACTCTTTAAAAAACAGTTGCTTTCAAGCAGGTTCTTAATCACCAGTGTAGTATACTGGCAAATGCATAGCATAATGCAAGTACACTCAGCTACGCATGTACGGTGCTCTACAAAAACCTGAATAGGGCTTAGTTGTCACAGCAGTTATTATGGCAGATTTACATTCACCCAGAACACAATATTATAACAGCAGATCAGGACTATTAATTGGATTCTATTCATTACCAGATTTACCACTGCTATAATCAACATCAGCTAAAGTTAGAAAACAGTATCACTCTGCTGATTTTATTGTGCCACGTGAGAACAAACTTTATGCACGCAAACATATGACCTGTACAAATAACGAAATAACCCCAATAATTACCAGAGACCAAATTATAGCTACTATGTTACTACTATACCACAGTTCCTCATGTTCTATTGCTTAACTATTATTTCTGACAGACACCCATCATTTAGTGAATGCCGCTGAACGATACAATTTGCATGAGAATTGCATGGATTTTTTTTTTTTTTACGATTGAACAACTTTCAGATAAACATTCAACACACAACAAATATTGATTTATACTGCCCAGTGTGAAAAAAAATAATATATAGTGTTCTTAAATTACTCTTAAATTAAGATACTTAGTTATGTTACTTGTGATTTCAACATGGATCAAATCATTAGCAGTAATCGTTTTCCATTATTGTGCAACCCTAGTAGAGACCTTTTTTACATTAATATTTAAAGTGTAAATCCTGTTTTACCCAAGTCATCTAATTTTGCCTAATCTCACAACAGCTCGGCAGGATAGCGACTCCGTTCCATTGAGCTTTTACCACTTATTTCACAAACACATGCAAATGCAAATATATATTTGTCATGCTTCCTATTGACTTTTGCAATTCAAATTCTCTTCTCATGTGGACACATCTCCTGGGGATGTCTCAACAATAAAAGCCACATTTGGCATGAGTCTGGTTCTTTAAATAAGTATACACCTTTCCTTGGAAACTCATCAACGGGTCACAATGTGTGTGTGTGTGTGTGTGTGTGGAGGAGGGTGGTGGCTCCCAGTGGTAGGACTAAGGATATCAAGTTCATCACATTAGAGCAACAAGATCCCTATTACTGCCTGCTAGCCCAGAATGGTAATCGCGTAACAATCACGTCCAGGGGCTACACAAGCAAAACGTGTTTTTTTCCAGAGTTTATATTTTATGCTTCCCAATATCACACACTGCTAAGTCCTATAAAAAGTATAGGTTACTTAAGCCTACTTAAACTTCATAATGCTAAGACACATGGGGAAGTGACAGAAATGAGTAGAACAAAAGCAGTATAAAAGAAAGGCCATCTGTGACCAACATTTGAGGAATGAAGATTATGAGCAGGACAGAGGAAAAAACGTATCAATCCAATACAGAAATGGGTTGCAGACTGTTGGGACTCTGTCAAGCTTGTCATCGTCATTATAAAGCCATCATTCAGATGCTCCGTCACACAACTGCTCAATCAGTTCCAGTTCAGACGGATGCTCAGCCCAGCACACTTTATTAACTAAACTTTAAGTTTCTCTCATAACCTCGAGAACTATTGCTTTAAGTCTGCTACATTAGCTGGGTGCAACATTACTAGCTTGGCACTGCTGGTGGCCATGGTTAATCAAATTCTGATATTCCAAGAAAAACAGGCATGTGCTCATAATGACAATTGGAGCCTTGCAGAACATCCATTAACACAGCATTTGGTAACGATAGTGCGTGTCATGAATACAGCAGGCAGCAAGATTTTTCTGCCTGGTTTAGTAGGAAATGAAGCTGAACGGAGAGAAAAGAAAACAAACAGAAGGAGAGAGGAGGGAGGACATGACAGGGTGATTATTCGCCCTCTCCAAGCCCTTAAGTGGCTTTATTAGACCTCTAACCTCCATAGATGATTTTTGATGACAGATTTGGCCAAGCACTGGTGGACCAACTCAAGCAGATCTGCCCAGCAACTTAAATTCTTTAGAAACATTCTTTTGACAGCTTACAGATCAACCCAAGTGTGGGACAAGTGAAAAGAAATTAAGTGGTTGTGCAGCAAGAATTAACTGTGTAATTAATTCTACAGCATGGTTAGCTGCTACAAGTTTGCTGGTTCTGTGTATCACTGCTCATCTTTAATAGTGCTCACACTTTACATGCAGGTCTAAGTAAAACGGACATCATTCAAGAAAAAAGAATGCCCCAGTTGCGTAGCTCAATTTTTGTTTAGTTAGCTAAACTCCATCTTACACATTTACACATTTATTTCTGTCTCACGGCTGTCATGAATATGAAAAATAAGTAAGGGGCTTTGACATAAACACATCTCATGGCATCAGCCATCAGAAGTGTCAGAGTGAAGCAGTCTAAACAGACAGCTGCAGACACAGCTCCCGGTCACAACCACAGAGAGCCAGTAGTAGCACAACTACTCATATGAGACATAATTTTTTTTAATTACTTGATTCATATTGCATCCGATTTTCTTCTTCTAACATTTACATTTGATGTAATTTAGCAGAAGCCCTTATCCAGAACGACATACAATTAATACAGTCTTACAATTCAAGCAATTATGGGTTAGGGACCCAACTGTGACAGAGGTGGGATTTGAACCGTGGACCTTCTTGTCCATAGTACAGTATTTTAATCAGTAGGCCACCACAGTCCCATACTAATTTAATTCTAAATTAAAATAAATTGTAAATAAATGTTTTAGATTAACTTTTCTTTTAATGGAAGCTTTGCTGAATAAGGATATCAGGGGCTGCTGGTTAGTGCCTGGTTCTGCCCTTTCGCTAGCTTTAGCAGTAACCTCTTTGCCAGTTAGTTTAAACAATATCTGTACTTTCAGTGTGGTGACACTGTTTTAAATGTCTTATTAAATGTCATATTCTAATTCATTGGTTTATTTTCACTATGCATGTACAGCATGGTGTGGAGAGCTTCCATGCTGAAGTCAAGTCAAATATATTTATTTAGCGCTTTTTACAATGGGGCATTGTCTCAAAGCAGCTTTACAAAATTATATTATCTCAAAAGGCCAATCACAAATTGAGCAAGCCTAGGCTGACGATGGCAAGGAAAAACTCACTGAATACAGAAGAAAGAAACCTTGGAAGGGCTAAGACACAAAAAGGGACCCATCCTCATTGAGTGGCCTAGATATTAATTAAAAGACACTGCTGTGCCTGAAACAGATTTTTAACAGATCTCATTAGTATCCCTACTGAACACAATACAATGTCATGTTAATAGATAAGGTTCTCACTTCATGGCAATGCTGTATGACTCGGGATGGATGCACGTTTGGTCCAGTGGGTTAGGCTGGTTAGGGATGTCTCCTGAAGATTTGATCTTGCTCTTCTTAGCTGCTGGCTTCTCAGTTTTTTCCGAGTGTGGTCTTTCACTGAAGCCGGAGCTAAACAAAACAGAGAAGGAAACACTTTACAGCTTAATAATGGGTCATTTGCTACATGGTGATAATGTCAGCAAAGGGAAACTGAAATTAGGTCCTCAAGTACTGCAAAAACTATATTCCGTGAAGTTAGATATGTCATTGTTTTTGCAATGGTGTAATGACCATATATTAATACCTTTCCATCTCTATTATAATACAACCAGAAAATACATGAATATATGTGTTTGTAGTATAAACATTAAAACACATGAGTGAACTTGAAAAAGCTTACAATCCAGCTCATCTACTTAGTTGCAAGGTGCAAGAATTTTACTTCCTAGAATTATGTCACAGCAGGGGGAAAAGCTTTCCTGTACATGGCCCCCAAGCTATGGAATAAGTCTGCTCCCTATTCCGACATTCAGTCCAAATTGTTAAATCTAGGGTAAACGCATTCTTAATTATGTAGGCTTTTAGATTTAGGTTAGATTTAGACTGGGGTGCATGGCTCAGGTGACTGGGACCAGAGCCTGTGCTCATGTCTGGCCTGCCCTGCCTTGTCATGCCCTGACCTTTGGGCTGGGATTTGGTCTTCTTGATCTTAACTTGTGCATTGTTGTCTTAGACTAAGGGCAGAGCTGGGGGTTTATAGTCAAAGAGTTTTATAGTGATCTGTGACGTTAGATTGCCGTCTCCTTGCCTCTTTAGTGCAATCAACACGATTTGGGAGAGTGGGTTGCTGATGTCTCACCTGATTTATTTTGAATTTGCTTCGTTATGGTCCTCCCAAGGCTTCATCCTTACAATGTTTAGGGATTTTTTTTCTTTCCACTGTCAGCCTAGGCTCTCATTTGTGATTGGTCTTTTAATATAATAAAAAAAATGAAAAGCTGGTTTGACACAATGCTCCACTGTAAAAAGTGTAAAAGAAATAAAGCTGACATGACTTTTGAATGTATAAGTATGGAGCTTTAATGAATCTGCCTGAAGACGATGCAACTGTTTTGTTTAGTGACAAGGTTGGACAGAGCAGCATAACTATCTTCATTTTGTGATCACAAATCTACAGCTTCATAGTTCGCTGGCATCGATGTAGTGTCTATGTATACAGTGTGCCAAAAGACGCATTTTATTTTTGGAACTCACTAGATGCTAACGGAACTGGGCTCTATAGTTACAAAAGCTTAAAATATACACAGCAAACAATTAAGATTTGCTTGGTGTAAAAGGTTTATTGTTTATAAAGAAAATAATATAATACTTTTAAGTTTGGCAGAGAATCTCCATTTTATTTAACTGTTGTACAAAGCGGATTCCAAAAACAGTTGGGACACTAAACAAATTGTGAATAAAAACTGAATACAATGATGTGGAGATGGCAAATGTCAATATTTTATTCGTAATAGAACATAGATGACAGATCAAAAGTTTAATCTGAG
>JAVSBV010000097.1:8587987-8603035 GCA_033117975.1 Parotocinclus spilosoma
ACACACACACACACACACACACACACACACACACACACACACACACACACACACACACACACACACACACAGAGCAGGATTAATTTCAGGTGCAAGGTCCTATTTGACTTGGATGGGCCCCAGTGCCAGAACAAAGTGTTTCTGTCCGCACTCGGCCCAGTTAACAGCTTTTTCATGAAAAGCTGCCATTCTAAGTTGTCAATCAGGCCCCTGCTCTCCTCTCACTATCCCTCATGACCCACCGTGGATCTAACCAGCTGCAGGCTCCGAAAACACACTTCCCAGAGAGAGATGAAAACACAAAAGATATTTGAATGGAGGATCCCTTTACATACCTCCCAACCCTTTGCCTCCTACGTAACCAGAGACCTGCGTTTTCAGCAAAACATGAAAGCCCTTAAAGCAAGAGAGCAGAAAACAGCTCAGCTCATCCTGACCCAGGTTAGAGACACAGCATGGACAAGGCTGAGTTAGGAGGAGCAACTTGACTACCATTAATGCAGGTCAGAACTACCACCCCCCCTTCACCCCCCAAGTCTCCCATATCCTGAAGCCACCATATTTCTTAAGACAGCAAACACCCAGCTTACATACACAGCAATTAGTTTTTCCCGACAACGCCTCTACTGATTATTGACTAATTGCCAGACTAGGATACCTTGAGCTGACACTTTTTAAAACTATTTTTATCCTGCAATTTATTTGGACCAAACAGCTGACCATACAAAATGTTTCAGTTAAATATTTTTAAATTGCCTATTCAGATTAAAATAATGTGAAGAAATGTTTTTATGTGAATAACTGAGAAAGTGAAACGCTTTCAAAAATGATTAAGACAAGCAATAAAAAAAAAAAAAAAAACAAGCACACTAGTAAAAGAGCCATACATGGAGATAGTTCATTTGTGTTTTCTTGTTGAAAGATACAAGATCACATAAGCTGAGTATCTACGCTGGGTGTCAAACACAAAACAATGTATTTTATTGTTACTTTTAAGTAAAGTGACTCTACAGACCAGCCCATCTGACACCCAACACTGACACATAATTCGGTGAACTTCAAGTGAGCTACTGCTTCAGTTCCAGCTCTTGAGTAAGGTACAAATCATGCACGCCAGTAAATAAAAGAGAAAGCACAACTTTGTACAGCCAAAGAAATTCTGACATTTAAAGCTAATGAGAGAACAAAAAAGACATTATTATTAATATTATTATTACTGCAATGATTTTATGACAATACACATTAAAAAACTGCTAGATAATGAGTTCTAGCAACAAGCAATTAACTTTCGGAATGCTGAATGCTGCCATCAATAGTTACTAGTTACTACTTAATACTTACTTTCCTAACTTTACCCAACTTATAGAAGGATTCTGAAATACCTTGCAAATCTGCAAGATGAAAAACCAGCAATGCACTAAGCCAGAAATATCAAGGGAGCTGCTCCTAGTGAATGAGATGATGGAAGAGAACAGGCTGTCAAATATAACTTATTAAAATGGGTGGGAATCGATAGGCACATTACGATTCAATAGCAATTAGGAAGACAGCGATTTGATTATCAATCGACTATTGATGATTTAATGCGTCAATTCTTTTTCCCCCTATAGAGGATTCCATGGCTTCGGTTTTGGTTTATCATTGTAGATTGTGGGGATCAGCAATGCTGGTCTTAAACCAAATGACTTTTCAAACAATTCATGCAGATCAATTTCCTATGTTGAAAAAAAAAAAATTATAGGTCTTGCTAGAGACTCTTACGTAGTCATGACCGTTTGGTGTAACGTGGTCAGGATCGCTGCCTCATTTTGATGGTCGGTTTTAATAAATTGTCTTCAGTCGTTAATAACTGCCTGTAAGACTTGGTTCAAGAAAAGAGTCATGTGAATATTGTTGACATCCAACAGGGGAGCTTTTTAGCACCAAATGGAAAAATGGAAATATAGAAAGATATACATATATACACACACACAGGTATGTATACACATGACATTTAATTAATTGATTATTGACTTTTGGATCGATGCCGAACCATCCACATCAGATCTGAGAATCGAGTACCTCCAGCCCTACTTATTGCCCTACTAAAAATACATTAAATGCTGTTCTGCTGTTTGTCCATGAGACATCTGTACCTGTGAATGCCCAGTGACATCAAAACTGTTTCCTACATTCTACATATGACATAGATAGATCATTATTGGCCTATAAGGAACAGTTTGAGAGTATAAATGATTTCAGACACCCCCTTATTGTTATTCTCCCTTACACTTACTCTTGCTTTGCTCATCACTGTGTGACAGCAAGTGTGTCATTGAATTACACTGGTGGTTTACCAATGTAAGGCACATGAGATAACTTTCAAATGATGTTTCTTAAACAGCATCTATTTTTTATGCATGAAGAAGTACTGTAGCTCTGATCATCTACTGTGCTTTGTTTGTAGTGTTAACACTATGCCTTGGCGGTCCTCCAGCAAAACTGTCCCACTGTAATGTGTGATGCAGAAAGCAAGATTAGACATTAATACAATTATAAGATTAAATAAATAAAACAAGATACTATGTTATTATTTGAAAGTATATATTGACCACTCATATGACTGTGTGGCGCTTTTAACGAAGAAATTATTTCATGTTACAAAACAAAATGATTAAACACGATTCAACATTTTAACTGTTCGACATTACATTAAATTTGAATTACTTCCACACATTTATTATTATGGTTCATAGTCCAATAAACAGAAGGGCTTAAGAACCTAATGAAAATTAAAATTGTTCGCCTGGTTTCTGACCACTGGCTCAACCTACAGAGCTTGTACTATCACAGCAAGAAGGAATAAAACATTAAGCTACTTAATACAAGGTTTCAGCTCCAGATGCATAACAGTGCAACATAAAAAAAAAAAAAGTTAATAGCCCTCCAAGAAATAATAATCACTTAATGATAAAACCATTCATATAAAACAAGGAAGGTGAAAAACAGGCTCACGCTATTCACTTTCCCACGCTGCACTAAGCAACGGCTATCCATCAACATCATAATCAGTCAACTTACTGTCAATCAGCTCCCTTTGCTCATTTCCTTCTTTTCCCTTGGGGGAACAGATTTTAACAGGGAACAAATCACAAAGACACCCTCAGAAAAAGGAAACTGACATTACCTGTTCAGCTCACCTGAGTTATTTTTCTAGGAGCAAAACCTGCCTCAACATTTACACAACCGCACAGGGATTTATTTTTTTTTCTTTTATGATCATTCAGCTTTTATAAGCTGATCCATTTTAGATCATTCAACAGCTTCACACAAGGCTGTGACAACACTCTTCGTAATTTCCCTATTACAGTTATTTACAGCTTATTCAATCAGCAAATCTGGGTTATGTCAAGATAGCTAATTAAAAATAGATAAATAAATCAATATCAATGAGTTATATGATATAAGTTAAGTTGTTTAATATACTGGACTCTTACATGTAGTTGAGTGACCATAAAAGAAGGTAGCTTCTGTAAGAGTGACAGTTGCATTAATATCTGGTGTTGTACGTGCGGTTTATCCACACAGCTGGCTATAATGGTAAAATGCGCCCTCTGAGACATTTAAGAGGCATGGGTAATCCAAATACACCACTCTGCCTATCTCTCAGTGACTGACAGCTCGCTCACCTTGTAATCCAAAATAGAGGAGGAACCACCTTAGAGTAACTGCCATATATGTTTACTTCTGTAATTTCCCTGGTCTGTCAAAGGCCAACAAGTACCAATTCCAATTCCAAAAATGAAGTGATTTACAACAATAAAAGCTTAGAAGCATATGATGGTTGTTTTAGGAGCATAAAATGGCATATAAATATCAAAGTATTCACTCAGCTAAAAATGTGTTCCTACCATTTGCACAACTCACTACAGACTTCTCAGTTGCCACCTCCCATCATTTACGTTGGCTCTAATGCAATGTTTTATGGCAACTTGAAGATGTTACCACGAGAAGTATGATGATATATGCTAAACAGATAAATATTCTACACTAATCTACACTGCAAGCGTACACACATCCGTCCTCATCACTCAGCATGTCAGTGCAGGGAAAAGGCAGCTCGTGTTGCTTTCTCCTTTCCCAGATCATGTGACAAGGTAAACAAATGCTGAGTGCTGACAGATGTGTGCGCGACAGAACACACTTTTGATAGAGTACAACATTCTCTTGTGGGATGATGAGGTGACACTGGTGCTCCTCTACCACCAACAGATTGCATGCAGTAGGTGTGCATAAGCGAGCAAGACTCCCTGGGGGAGTTTACCACCTACTGCCAGGGGGCACAGCAAGGCAAAGGTAATTTTGAGAAAATGTGTTGTAAACTGAAAGCTGCTACACATTGAAGCTGCAACATATTGTATGTCACAATAATTTGTGTCATACTTCCTGACTTACTTGATCTACCTGATCCACCTGACTAATTAGATTAGAGGTCAAAGTAAAAATGTGTTTCTGGTGAGTTTTACATAACATAACATAAATTTGCATTTTCTATGGTATAGAGTGATTTTTGTAAATAAAATAATGTTGAACTTTGTATTTGTCCAACCCAAAGGTTTTGCACTCGGCTATAAATAGGAACTTCACTGTTTGCTACTCAAATTATTTACGTCCATTGTTGAAACCATTCCATAAGTTTTCACTTTCCTTAACACAAATGCAAATTAAAATGACCATACGTTGAAGGAAAGGTCTTTCATTTTTTTACAGTATTTAATCATATTCAATCTATTGTATGAGGCTACATTCACATATTCAGGCTCAAGTGATTCCAGTCTGATTTACTGGAATTAAATTTGACACCGATATCCTCCCCGTCCAATTGTGTAAACACACAACTTCAATACATATTCAATACATATTGTATGTCACTTATAATAAATCCACAGCAAAGGAAATTTGTTTTGTCAGGGTTCAACAATAATGATTGCCCGAATGCCTGGGGCAGCAAAACGCAGCACCAAACAGGCAAGTAACTGTTGAGGGGTGCACAATGTAATGCCGGAACAATGTAAGAGAGGCCAAAGACAATTTGCTTGAACCCCTGTGCAAGACAGTCAAAACAGACCAATGATTTTCTTTGAAAAAAATACATAAAAATCATATAGCAAGCGTTATTCACAGTACATTTTCATTACACAAATGAAAGAGTACGACCTTTTAAAAAGGACCCATTGTGTATGAAATTATCATTATCCTTATACATAAAGTGACAATGTTAACAAATTATAGCTTTAATGTATTTATCATAAACTAGTTACAATTTAGTGGCATGAACTTGAGCAGTATTTAAAAGCATTGTGTCAATCATTATGTTTTAAGGAACTTGCAACAAAAGGTAGCAAAAATTACTGTATATTGTGAGACATTCTAATAATAAATAGTCTTAATTAAATAAATATATTAGCTTGTTTGTACTTAATCATATGCAAACATTTTTTAGAGAATATTGTAAATATTCAATTTATGGCAGTAAGATTTCTGGTCACTTGCACAAATAGGAAATTGAAAAAAAGTTCATGTTGAACCCTTTTTGTTTTATTTGATAAACAGGTGCAGTTTTGTATGAGGTACAATGTTCAGAGAACAAAGTTTAAAAACAAAAGTTGTGTACGTGCCTCATAGTGGGGACTGAAAATATTCTTATTTATAAATGGATCTCCAAATCCAAAAGCCAGGGTCTGCTATGGTATGGAGTGGGGTATATTAACAAATAAAATTGCTCAGAAAAACGTTGCTCATACCATCTGTAATTACCGTATATATACACACTGAGCTTTTTATATTAGCATTTTCCGTATTGTCCCAACCTTTTCTGATTTAGGGTTGTATTTAGTCTGATCTCTCCTTGAGCAAAAGCGGCACCTGGCAGGACTCCTCAGGATGCCAGGTTGAGCCTTTAACAGTCTGAAAAAGCCTTATCGTGAATGTTTTTAGAAGGACAGCAGCCAAGAAACCACTGTTTTGAAAGGAGAACCAGGTGAAAGGGCTAAGATATGCTAAAGCTCACATAGGCTGACACGAAGACCAGTAGAAAAGAGTATTCTGAAGTGATTAATTCAAAATTGAAACGTGTGTCTCCAACCATTGACAATTTGTTTTTTGCTGAAACAACAAATCTTATCGTGGCCTAAGGCTTCATAAGAGATCCTGCCGAGTAAAGTCTGTGTTTTCTAATGAAAGACAAAGAGGAAGTATGAGTGAAGAGTCAGGCAGGACAGCAGGAGAAAGCGAGAAGAGAAATAAGAATTGCTCAGGGTCCTGAATAAACGTATGAAGCTGCTAGCAATCCTAATTGAATTAATTGTGTCAGAAAACTGATTGCTTTGAATATGAGACAGCTAAAGCAAACACACAGAAGACAGGATTAGCTCACTTGTGCAGCTGAATGTAGTTTATAGAAGCTGTTACAGAAAATGTAAGATCCCCTCCAGTTTCAGACAGCTGGTAAAGAGGCCATGAGTTCTTTGTAACTTTGAGCCGTTAATCCACACCAACCAATGTAAGAGCACATTGTCAGTCACTGCTGTTATTAGTAACTAATTACCAATTCCCTCGAGAATGGTATATCTGCAGATCAAACTCTGGTTAAGAACTATAGTTACAGCTAATGGCTTTAACAGAATTCATCAAGGGATTATACCAGTTTAAATAAGATTTTTCTGTATGACAAGTTGTCCAGTAAGGGACAGAAGTGTAACACACCATTAAAAAGAAAATAAAGACAAACATTAAGATGGTGATGTCATTTTGTGCCAAAGTTTTCTTCACAAGTCATTAATCATTTTGAAAAATACTACTATTGTGTTTTCAATATTTAATATTAATAGCTTAAAATATATTATGCTTTGTCATCTGTGTTAATTGCAGAACATTTGAGAAATCTAAGGCACTAAATGAGATTTTTTTTTTTTTTTCCTGAATGCAACACCACCTTTTGCTGTCATATTATCCAACCACTTCAATTTTGCTTTGAGCATCAAAAATCAATTCACTTGATATTTGGAAAAATGAATCAGTTTCAGGTCAAACTAGAAGAACCCTACTGCAATATTTTGTGAACACACCTTTAAGACACTTTTTTCCCCTATAGAAACCAGTCCTACCACATCAGAGTGCAGTAACTCCCTCCATCATTTAGTTGTTAGGAGATGATGTGCCTCCAAGGACGTACTGCTGAGGAATCAATATATCTAATCTATTTCGTTATAGAATTTAAATTTTATTATTAACTTAATTATTCTTATTAATTAATTAATTGGACTACATCTAGGCCACCCAAAGAGCATGGGTCCCTTTTGAAGTCTTGGTCCTCCCAAGGTTTCTTCCTTCTACATTCTGGGAGTTTTTCCTTTCCACTGTCACCCTAGGCATGCTCATCTTGGGGTTGGCCTTTTAAGATAATAGACTATTATAAAGCTGGTTTGAGACAATGCTCCATAGTAAAAAGTGCTATATAAAAAATTTGACTTTAAAATTGGAAAACCTTTTTCATAGTTCTTAGAACCGTGCTCCATAGAAACAATTCTAGTTCTTAAATGTCATGCACTTTTTTTTAGCTCCTATTTCAATGCAGGGGGTTTTCACAGTGCATGGGAACAAAGAGTGATCAGTCCACACGTAAGAGAATTGCTGTTGGTCCAGATGTACTGACCCAAGTGTATAGGGATTAGCACAGGCGCAGGAGCCATGTTCAGTCACCATGCTTAAATATACGTGTACACTTGTAGCCACATAAGCAACAGATTGCTGTGTTACAAATGAAGAGAAAAAAAACTATAAAAAAACAGACAACAAAGTGACAGTTATGTTCCAGCTTTAATGAGCCTATATGTGAGGGAGAATGTACAACGCATTTTTGAGTCACTAAGTCACACACCATTCTTACTGGCGACGCAAACCAGAAAAAATCTGGAATTAATGTTGCGAGTTCCTCCCTAATTAGTTCCTAAAAATGAATGGTGTGAAGGCAGCTTTTGGGAGGGGGGGGGGGCAAGCAAACCTGATTCAAGCAAAAAATGCAAATGAACATTGTGGATTGTAATGTGAATGGAGCCTGAGTGTTATTGACTGACCTGGTAGGTACCGATGCCGATGTGTTTAGGGTCAATCTTGACCAGTTCAGCCAGAGGGTCCTGAACACGTCTTCCAATCGATACTAAGAAAAAAGCAGGCAAATCAGGGCATTAAAATCTTTTTGCAGTGTACAGTGAGACAAAGACAGACAGAGAGGAATCAAACACCTTGAGAGCCCAGCAAAATTACTTTATTAAAGCCAAAGATGTTTTGCATACGTTAGCTATGCAAATAAGATCCTCTTACAGTCACGCAATGTTTAGCCTAGACATGCAATCTCCACACAGGTTCATCAATAACACTAACAAGCTAAACAATTCTACAACAAAACAAATGTGTAAAATTATTCAGAAACCGTAAATACTTGAAAGCACAACCGAAAGATAAAAATCAAGGTTATTGGACATTAAAAACAAATTATAATTAGGTGAAACCAAAAGAAAATGCCCATGACTAATTCACTTGGTACATGACAGCACAATAATTAACACTCCCCTGTTTACAAAAATGTTGTTTCAATTAATTAAAACAACACATTAATCAGAGAATCAGTGAGGTATAACTTGACTATGCCCCCTAATTTAACAAAAGTACATTTGAACCCTTTAAAGGCTTTTCTGTCTGGCTCTTGGCTGAGAGGCTGGAAAAGAAAAATCAACAAACACGCAATGATGTTTAAGTGCGAACACATGACAGGATCATTTAACAGCCTGAGCCACAGATGTATGTGCAATCACATGGACCAAACCAAATACATTAGTCTGAGCTTGAGACCGAGATTCATGCAGATAGAAGACAGTTTACGTGTCTAAATAAATATGAAAAATAAAAGTTCAATTAGAAAGGAAAGAGACTGACAAGTATTTGGAAGAATGGTTGTCCCAGATGCTAACAATAAGTATGTAGAGTATGAGAAGTGTGAGGCTCTTGTTTCATTAATTGTGTTTATTCTCGTTGAGGGGCAACATGGGAATTAGAAATGAGCATAAACGACATAGATACAGAATATGAAAGTCTGAACTAGGAGACAAGATGGACAGAATATGAAAATTGGGGAACATATGGAAATAACGAGACTGAGACAAGAGCTAACTTCAGCTCATTTGACTGAAAACAAGGGCCATGTAACAGAAAGCAAAGTAGAGCAGCACTTTTGTGTGTTTGCTGTACAAGGTCTAAGTTGAAACTCTATCCTTGTGCAAATATTATTGTAGGCAGCAGCTTCCCACAAAGTTAAATGCAGAGATGCAATGAGTGAAGCATAGCAATCATCCTCCTAGACCCCAATTCCACCATCTACCCACAATCATCCACTCAGCCCCACAAGTCTCAGCTACACCTAATGCAACAGGTATTAGTCACATTTGCTCACTAACACATAACTAAACTATACACACCAGAAGACCACTAATTTTACGATGACGCAATCATGGGAAAAAATTTGCTGTTTTTTTTTTAGGACCTTGATATTTAGTAAAGGGTTGTACCACAGATCGGCAATTGTAGCATATACTTTAAAATGATATGATACCATTGAGGGCAGCACAGTGGCTTTATGGGTAGAACTGCTGCCTCACAGCAAGAAGGTTCTGGGTTCAATCCCTGTGTGAAGTCTGCATATTCTCCCTGTGTCTTCGTGGATTTACTCAGTGTCAGATTTACTCAGTGTACTCCGGTTTCCTTCCACCATCCAAAAAAGTTGCAGTCTGAGTGGGAGATGCTTACGAGGAACAAGGCTTTGATAAATATTTGCATTTACTCTCTCATCTAGCTGTATAAGGAGCAAAATTGCTGCTGTCAACTGTAGCTGACTTCATGCATGCAAGCATGTTTTCTTTCAGTCTTTCACCTGTTTGATGTGGACTGATCATTAGACCGATATAAATTAATCATCCTCGCATAACTAAAGTGACTTTTGGACCAGTTCTCCATCCATACAACTTTGTCCACAGCAACTGTTAATCTAGCCTTGTGATTCTTCTTGTTGATGAGAGGCTTGGTTATTGAAGAGTGGACTTTTAGTTTCAAACTGACTTAAAAAGCTAGACACTGCCACAGGGCTGAACTGGAAATTATAATTCCAGCTGCAGTGTGTTGAACTCATTTCCCATTGAGAGTTTCTTACATGGATGACAAGCCTTATGGGGAACTTCATTGACTCGGTGGCATAGCAAAGCTACAATATAATAGTTATCACAGAATAATTAATATATCCTGCAGTTGCTGAAAGGTTCATCCCTATGCCCTTCATTTGACAACCTTCTGTCGCAGGGTTACACTCACCTAAGTTGCTGTCATCTTGCAAAGTAATTAGAAGCTCTGCCAGATAAACAGGACTTGTCACATAATTAAGGAGATTGGCCAGATTAACTTTAATAACTGGGAGGTATCTGAAGAACCCTTGTCAAAAAATAAAGAACATCTGCACTGTAGTCAGCAGGATGGATGGCAGGAAGTTCATAATAATTCTGTTCTGAAGTATTTAAGCAAGTGGTGCACGTAAGAATGTTTCAGGATGTCAATTCCAACTCCTTCAGTTTAATATGCACTGTATGAAACCAAAGTACCAAAAGTGAACCCACATAGACGCATGGCGGACTCCACACAGGTTGAGCCCAGGGTCGGAACCAAAATGGGACTTTGTGCCTAGTGGTTCAGGAATTGGACTATGGAACAGAAGATCTAGGTTTCAAATCCCACCTCTGCCATAGTTGGGTCCCTGAGTAAGTCCCTTAACCTACAAATATTTGAATTGTACGTCACTCTGGATAAGGGAGTCTGCTAAATGACATAAATGTAAATGTACACTGATCTCGGCACTGTGAATGGTAAAAATTACACTACTGTGCCACCCCCTAAGAGGGACATGTGCCAGGATTTGACATAGAAATGCAAAACTACAAAGTGATAAATCTTTATTTTATAATCCTCTCCTCAACATTGAATGATTCCATAAGTTTTCCTCTACTTAAGCCAGACTTTTTTTTAATTGCTTGTTCCTCAGATGTCCCTACTGAAGAATCTACTGAGGAGGGAGGAAAAAAATATATATATATATCTTTATTTTTCAGCACTTTTTAATTTCTCGAGGACTATGTGGAATCAAAACAAGGAAGGAGGAAGAAGTAAAAATAATTATAATTTTTCATTTAAAAATAAAATGTATTTAAATTAAATTCAAGTAAATCTGGAAAAAAATTTAATGAACAGAAGAAAACCGTTGGATCGCCACCGGATGGTGGAAAAATCTAAAAAAAAAAATATATATATATATATATATATTTATTTTTAAATTTCAACCTTTGGTGCTGCGGCGGATCAGAGAAATACCAAAAAATATAGATCGTTCTTCAAATATGATCGTTGGCGGATCCGTGGAACAAGCAATAAAAAAGTCTGGACTTAATCTGAATTAAATATTTAACTAATTCAAATTATTCAATTTAATGTTGACCAAGACGATCAGTTATTAAACAAACATTGCTTGGTGGCATATCCATTCACATAGAGTAAAACCAAGTGAACAGTCTAAAAGTGTGGTGATTCCATAACTACATAGCAAGTACAATAAACAGTGATATGCAAGTATTTTACTGTTCATGGTGTGTATATGTTTGTTCATGTTATAGGTCAGATCAAGTGATAAGTTCTGTTATTTTTTAAAAACTCATGAAATTTTCTCTCAGGACAGGAGTCTCACTGAGCACAAAACTTGGCTTAAAACATGAAGGGAAAACATTACAAATGTCAATTTAAAATTTCTGCCATTACTCTCAAACTGAGACATTGCAAACCACCAACACAGCTGCAGCAAGAACTGTCTTATCTTATCACATTAGCTTACTTATTGTATTATACGAAGCTGGTTTTCACTTATGATAAACTCACAGCTAGTGATACTCATTAATCCACAGCAAGTTGTAAAGTCACACTTACACTAAAATTGCCCTATTTACGCCTGACAGTAAATGAGTACTTGTAGAGCCAGTCAGGATTATGCTAATTAAGATTTACTGGTTCAACTACCTATGGCGGTACTCCTCCTCTTTCTAATGCATCAAATCGGCAAAAGAATGCAACACCTCCAATGCATGTGAATACTATTGGAACATTGTCAGTGACAGAACAGATCTACTGAGAAATACTGTCTCAGTTGATTCAGTTTAGGAAATAATATGGCCGGAATGCTCCCAGGTTCCTACTATCTCCTATGTTATTTAAACATGAGAAGACTGTCACACTTATTTAGCAGAAAGAAAAATTAGACAGTTTATGGGTACAATGGGACAGCCAACATTAATGACATTTTCAACCATTACAACATGATTTAGTGCCCAACACATTAAAACATATAGAAACAATGTTAACCCTGCAATAGCTTGCCAACATACACACACTTACAATTTCTTATGGCTTTCATATAAAGGATAAATATAGCTCCCAGTTCAGGCTTGTGCTTGACCGGAAGGAAATTAACAATAAATGTCACATTGATTTACAGCTTTTATAGAGGATGTCTGGAATAATCCTCAGATCCGGTTTTTAAGAGATTTTGGTAATTTCCAGAAATTTCTATGTGCTTTTCGTGTTCAGAATTAGAGAGTGGACGTTTGTGTGGTCCACGACACTGTAAAGGTTGAGTTTCATTGCAACATAATGAGCTACACAGATCTAGTAAGATCAGGACAGACAACAGCCAAGACCCGTAAACGACGCAAGACTAAGGTTTAGCACTGCTAGATCATATGATATATTTGAGCACTAAACAGTCAGTTATGCCTGTTTAAATGGCCTAATTTATTGACTTAACACAAATGTAATTGTGACAAATAATATTGTAATCACACAGCCTTGAGGTAACTGTCCATAAAAAGACATTTCAGGTAGAATAGACTAGGTTGACTGAAATGGCAGGGGAAATCTAGCTGAAAGATAGGGCAGGAGCCTGCACATCAAAAATGGGTTATAAATCCTGGTACACTAAATAGGTCATAGTGATGGTCCTTCAAAACCAGGTTATTGCGTCGGTACAAAAGGTCAATTCAAGCTTATGAAGCTGAGTAAACAATATACTCTTTATGGATCAATTCAAACTCTATGCTCACATCCTCTAGTTTCTAGTACACTATATTTCTAACCATAATCAGCTTTCAATTTATGATTGCACTGGGCTATATTTGCAGAATAATGTGTTTATAAGATAGTGTTACTCCTAAGACCAGCACTCAGTGAGGTGCAGTAATTAAGGCTCTATCCTACTACTTGGAATGTTGTCAGCTGCCAAATGCTTAGCACTTAATTTGCCCTTGATAAGAGTGTCAGCAAAACTGAAGCAGAATAAGAATTGTATTCATATGGGTTGATAGTTTTTCCTTTTTTGTTAATTGTACTAGGTAACAATTGTAAATAACGGTCCACAAACAGTTTATTAAATAAAAAAACTCAATAATAAACGAATTGGAGTTTATTTATTATTAGTCTAATAAACACAAATCATGTCCAGATCATTGCATTCAGAAAAATTTGAGCTGAGTTTATTTCGACAAAGCATTAAAGTGTAGATTCACGGCTATCATGGCTAGGGTCAGTTTATTCACAAGAATTATTAACGCTTGACTCTGTTCTGTTCAGCATGTAAAATAATTATGTCCACGTTTTCATTTAGGGGAAAATAACAAAACCACTCAATTAGGGCAAACCACAATGATTACATAATCACCTCATTATAATTATTTAAAATAATCACAATACATTTAAACTATCACAAATATGTAGTACTACAGTAATTTTTACAGTTGGTAGAATTGGGTGTGCTGGGTTGAGGAAAGTAAGTTAGAATAAAAGACAAATTAATGAATATAAAATAAATGTACAAATTGAGAAGTAATGGGGTAATGAGAACAAAAATGCTTAAACTTTTAACTTGGTGCTGAAACACGTTTAGGGGGGAGCACTGGGTAGTGTTAAAGTAGGCTATTTGTTAGCTGTGTAATTCTATTTTTAAGCTTGTATGAGAGCGTTTATTTGGAAACAATGGAAGAATGGAACAAAATATTTCTGCTGAGAAAACCTGGGATTGATCATTTCTGTGGATTTTAATTTTTTGCATAAATCATTATTGACCAGGTACATTAGATTAAATTTTTGTCTGGTCAGCTGCAGAACACTGTTACTCTTGTTATGAAATAATGCAATTCATTTATTAATAATATTGCTTTATAATAGATTAATGGTACACTGAAAATAACAGAAATCCGATGTTCAATTATTTCACTCACACCCCCCTTTTGCCTTCAACATTCTTACTCTGCATGACACCTGCACCTGCAAACCTCCTTCCTTATTCTTTCCTTAACCTACACAGCACTGAAAGGCAACACTATAATACCTATAACGCCCTCTTTTAACACTTTTACCATTCAGTTTAATGCAATCTAAACCTGACTGAACTTCACACCTCAGATACAAGAGAACAGCGCTTTGAAATCTAAATCTGCTCATTAGCCAGCACAGCTTTTATGATAGCCTGCTTTTAATAATCCATTTATAAAAATTAATAATCATAATGCGATAACATCAGGAATGAGATTACAATTTTAATCTGCAAATATTTACACAGAGCAATAAACCACAATAAAGACAGTCGATTCCAGTTAATGGGAACGCATCAGGACGCGATCGTTTTGGTTCTAATAACCGGCTGGTCCGATTAAACATGCCCATGTTACAAGACGGGAGGTGCTATGTACCATATTAAATGTTTATTAAACCTTTATTGTACGATTTACACATATAGCGAACGTACGAACAAGAACTTCTGTTGCTTACGAACTTTATTCATTAAATAATAAATTTACAAACAAGTTTTTCGAAACGATCTACAACACAATGTATAGGTACTCAGCATGCGAAGCATAATACTGTAAAAAACAA
>JAVSBV010000097.1:8629176-8640136 GCA_033117975.1 Parotocinclus spilosoma
TATATAATAGGATTTGTTTCGGTACTTTAGGATTTGGTCCGAATAAGCGGCTGGTCCCATTAACCGGTGTTCCAATTGACCGGAATCGACTGTATATAAAACATTTATTTACCATAGGTGAAGACATGAGTGTGGGTTGAAGAATATAATACCTCAGTCAGACAGGAAGCTCCCATACTGTTTGCCAGAAGGCAAACGAGAGAAATGTTTCCTAAGGGGCACGAAGGTCATTCACAATGCTCTTAGCTTTGCAGATGCAGTGTATGTGATAAATGTGGAACTGTGGCGCAGCAGCTAAGGTCCATAGTCCACTACCTGGCAGTTCTAAACCTTGAATCACAAACTGTACATTGTTTAATGAATAGAATTAGAGCTTTTGCTAAATGACTAAATGTTAATGTCTATGTTGTGGAGTGAGAGAGACCCCAGTGATGATCTTCATTATTGTCACACCCATGGGCGGTTCCAGCGACCAAACCCGTCAAATCACTTGCGCACCCTCACCTGAGTTTTGATTTCCGCTCATTGCACACACATGACACACATCACCGCTCACCCTACTTATGCACGTCTCACTCACTAGTCCATTGCTAAGTCACTTGGTCCCTACCTTGTTTCTAAGCGTTTCTCTCCATTGTATGCATTTATGCTTTCGCTTGACTTACCGTGCCTTGACCTGTGTTTGTGTACCTCGACTGGGCTCTTCGCCTCGCTCCTTTTGTTCACTTTTGCCTCGCTGGTTTTTTTTTATCTCTGACTGTCTGACCCTGTTTTTGCCTGCCGATTCAATAAACCCTGTTTTCGACATCAAAGCTGCATTTGTCTCCGTCATCTTGGGCAGGCGGGTTACAATTATCCTCTGTACTGTCTTGCAAAGGTGGTGCAATTTCAGTGCTGTATTACTCAGGGTGCTCTATTTAGTTTCTTCTGTAGAAAGCAGTAAGAATGTTTTTTTAGTCCCTGGTGGAAATACAGACACTGCTGGGCTTTATCACCATCGAGTTTGTATTTGTTCAACTGAGGTCCACCACCAGACCAAGGAACTTAGTGCTCCTGACAGATTCCATACTGGAGCCATTGATTTTCAGTGGGGAATGGATCACCACAGATTACACTGAAGTCAACAATGATTTGTTTTGTTCATATTCAGAGATAGATTGTTGTGTATGCACCAGTCAGAAAGCCTCTCTATCTTCTTTCTGTCTGTTGATTCATCGTACTTGATGGTGATCCCCACCACAGTCATCAGCAAAAATGATCATGTGGTTCAAACTGTACTTTGTGGCACAGTCATGAATCAGCAGTGTGAGCAGCAGTGGACTGAGAACAGACTGAGTTCTCACAGTCTGCATTCTCCTGTATGTATTTTTCTTGTGCAGCTGGGTGAGTGCCATGTAAAGGGTGAAATAGATAGCATTGGTCATGGAATAAATGTGGCAAATTCCAAACTGTAAGTAATCTAGTGAGATGGACAGTAGGGTTTTGATGACCTCCTGAGGAGACTCTCAAAGCACTTTAAGATTGGTATAGTTCTACAGCATAGTATCAGGGATTAAGGCAGAATACTGACAACTTGTTTCGCACCGGAACAAGTGTGGTGAACCTGAAACATAAGGCAGCCACCCTGTTCAGGGAGATGTTTGTAAGAACATTAGCCAGCTAATTAGCATATTATTTTGCCACTTGGTCAGGTATGTTGACCAGCATTGCTTTTACTTGTTAAAAAGTTTCTTTCACTTCAGCCATGGCCTGACCGTGCCCCTGATCATTGAGAGTATGAAAGGTCTTGCTTGTGATTGTGGAGGTGTCACATGTATGAAATGTACTGCATTTGGTGATGGTCTGAATGCCCTTCCACATTATGCCACAACAATTTCTTGCACCGACATCAACAGTGATCCAAAACGCAAGGCCATGTCAAACCCTTCAGTGGTTACAGCAGAAACTAATGAAGGTACTGGCATGGCTAACAGTTTCTTGACTTCAGTATCATTGAGTCACTTTGGAAAGATATTAAATGTAAAGTTCATAAAATACAAAACAACAATGTACTGGGCCTGGAGACATTATTTCAAGAAGAATGGACAGCTGTACCACCTCAGGAGGTAGAGAGCCTTTTTAACAACTATCACAAATAACTGCAAGCTGTAACTGAAGATAAAGAGGGCATAGACTGTATTTTCTTAATTGCTATGTTTTGATTCATGTTTGTGTTTTGCACTGACACCATATAATTAATTTAAATACAATTGAAATAAGTGTTTTTGTCTGATAATTCATGTTTTCAAAGGCAATTACATGACAGAATTCAAAAGCATTTTGGAAGGTACATGTAGTCAAAACCACCTGCTGAAGTTGTTTGGTGTGCTTGTTAGACGGACATGTACTAGATGGGCATTTCAATTTAGAAACTGCTATTTCAAATATTGACATGCAGGAAAAAAATTATGTCAAAAATATATGATTTATGAAATGTTCAAATATTTGCGTTTGCTCTGAGGTTTCCCAAAGTACTTATTCAGGTTATTCCATAAAACAAGGATTATGTGACATTCTCATACATGGGGATATTCGAAGTGATTACACATGACAAGGTAAATTTTTCACTCATGCAATCAAAGTGAGCCAATGACTCAACTGACTGTCAATATCTGGTGATTCTTCTTTTGTTGCTTTTTTAAACTGCCTGATAATTTATTATAAGTTCACTATTAAACTTTTATATGACCCACGTTCCTGTACAATCACTGTAAAATTAGACATGTTTACCCAATTAAACACAATTAGTTAATTTGCACCAGATATCATCCAGCGTCAGGTCTAAGCTGCTTTCTCACGTGAAATACTGGTCCGGTTAAAGACACTCATTTTTGAAACTTGAACAATGACTTGTTTTGACACCACTAAATTTAATATGTTGCAAAACCAACAATACTCATTCACATCCTTTGAGTACAGTACATTTGGCACACAGTAAAAGGCAGACAATAAACACGGTGATGATGAAGAAAACTAATTCTAAAAAAACATTCTGAAAAAAAAAATAGTGACACACTGTACAACACAACACAATGTAAGAAAATGTTTACTTACATATGTATATGATACAGTGATTTAGTACACATAACTTACATTACTTTGAATTGTACCTCCATATGTACATAATATGTAGCTAGACAGATTTATATTTTCCTACATAGAGGTACTTCTGGTAGACACTTATTTTTAGTTTACTATTTTTCATGTGGTCCATGGAACATGTGGAACATGTGGTAAAGCAATCATATAGCATTCCAATTTAGAGTAATCAACATATATATATATATCTATATATATATAAATGTCTGTCATAAAATATTGTGTTCTATCTTAAACGAAACTGTCAAGGAAGTAATGAGTGCAGTTCCTGCCTGGGGTTCTGTCGAGGACAAAACAGGATGAGGCCTGAAAGTTCTCTGCAGCGGTTCAGAGAATGCAGCAGCAAAAGAGATAAATACACAGAGAAGCTACAGACAATTTAATCAAAGGTCAAAAATATGACCAAAGGCTCTGAGACTCCACTGTGTAGTTTTGGTGTTGTTTTTCCTGTGGTACAGATAGCAGACTCTAAAGAATTAATATAACAATTCCCCTGAATACAAAATCAATGATCTTTGAAATAAAACAGAAAAATTGTCAATACTAAATACATTTAACAAGGGTAAGCTGATACTCTATATTTGAAGCCTTTGTTAATTATCAACTGAAAATAGCTGATATAAGGTAATTCTGCCTTCAAGTGGGAGCCAGGAAATTGACCTCAGAATAAGAAACATTCATTTAAACTGTAATGTAGTCATACTTCCCATTTCAAAAGTCATTATTTCAGTGTAATCTTTTGAACATGGCAATTTAGAGAGTGCAAAGGAAAATAAGGAAAAACTGCACTACAAACCTTTTTGCAGGCTTTCTATTTGTGTATGCATTGCTTTTATGATTAACAAATCAGTAATATAGCTGGATATTTAAAAGGTATACATGTGGTCAAACTGTGCCTGTCTTGTAAATTACTTTCCTAACACCATTTGTGGACCTTTTTACACAAAGGTAAAGGTTTCTTTCAAACAAAGATTTCTTTTAAACAACCTTAAACACTTAGCGGAGCTTCTGAATCTGAGTTGTGTACTAAACATAAAGATATTCTTAACACAAAGAAAAACTTGGAAAATGATCCATGCACAATAGGTTGTAACACACTTGGAGGTGTGTTACAACCTATTGTGCATGGATCATTTTCCAAGTTTTTCTTGTAATCTAGTATGACACAATATTACAGTTTACATAATAATGCAACAAATGAGGTCTTTATTTCTACCGGCAGGAATATAGATGTTCTATCTAGACATAGGTGCCTTCTCTAAAGACTTCATCTGAGCAAGAGGCTGGTAATTTTGAATATAAATGTAATACTTATGTAACATTCAAACACACAAACTCATCTTCAACAACATTTTGACTGACATTGGTTTAAGAAAACACTATATGGTGAACAAGACAAAAGATGACCTATGAATTACCTTTGATTTGACATTGGTAGGGTAGATAAGGGGAAGCAGTCCATGCTGAATGCTGATTCCATTACTACAAGGACCCCAGGACTCTGTTTACAGGCTCCACGTAGTGTGTATTGTATGTATATGTGAACATGAAGATTAGTCACAAAACTAGGCCACTATCACAAGTTGACCAGTACAGACATTTTAGACAGCTAATGCTGATTCTTAATATAAAAGATTGGTGAAGCTTTGCAGTAAGCGCATGTTTGAGAGGGTTTTAGAAAACTTAGATTCATTATAATGTACCAGGAAGACGTTTCTACTAGATAGAACATGGTGTAGTACAAGTGTAAGTTTGCCTTTTGCGTGAATGAAAGCCAGTACTCATTTTAAACATTAGTACATGAAACAGGTGGAGTTGCCAACTAGGCAGTTTGACATCTTAGATTGGAAAGAAAATGCCTGTGAATAACTGAAGTAACAAAAGTGTTTGAAACGTAAATTCCAGCAATACCATTGTGTGTGAGATGTCTTTACATTGCGTGCAACAGATTTTTCATGGTAAATCTATAAATGGGCGATAAATGGTCTGGTAAACGTCTGCATGAAGACTCTAAATGTGGTACTAGTAAAGGTAACCCAGTAACAACCCAGGTTTTTTAGAACTGTTCTTACAGTGCAGATAATAAGACCAACCATTAAAACATATAGCTGTTATGTAGCTTGAAATTAAACTTATCATAGAGTCCGCTTTTGTCACAATAATAACTATTAACAACATTTATTTTTATTATAATAATTATTCAGCTAGGTTTTAGGGTAAATTATTGGGATTCTTGGGATTCTTGAGTAGATTCTGTCTAAAGAAGTTTTTCCAAGCTCTCTTAAAAAGCGTACGATTCCATCTCTGGCTTGTGTTCATTTAAAAATATAATCTGTGACTCCAAACAAATGAGCTATGTGAACAGCCTTTAATTAGACCCTTAGTGTAGATCGTCTTCATTCCGCTTTTAAATGTGAATGAACCCATGTGGAGCAGGAAGTGGAGTGAAGAGATGTATGATCATAGTTCTAGGACAGATACTCTTCCCCAAAGTAGGAGAAACCTTTAAACTCGTCCTGGTTGATCTGTTTAATGATGGCGTCATCTACTGGAGTGAGCACAGGTTCCTCACGTGTGAAGTCTTGGTCAAAGTTGTTGACATCCCGCTTGGTTTTCTAATGGAGGAGAAACAAAGAACATTTCATTTTCTGTTCTGATGTCATAACCACTAGAAACACTTGTTTTGTGCATTACTCTGTCCTTAACAAACTTGGAAAAACTGCAGACATGCAAAGATCATTCAGTTTCTTATTTTGGACCCTTTTTGGCTGTCCCACTCTTGTCCAGACCACCAGCTTGCTGAAGCCACCCCTTGCATATTTGACATATGTAATCAGGGCAGTCTATAGAATATTATGAGTGGTTTGTACTGATGGACTGTATTAAAAATGGAAACTTTTCCTAAAATATTTTGGATTTATTGGCAAAGTTATTCTTCAGTTCCCAGCTGCCAAAAGCTCATGAGTATATATTTCTCAGGTAGGATGACAGAGGCTATGTGTTCTGCTCTACTCCCTCTGCTCTGGCCTAAATAAGAGCTACCTCAAGACACAAAAGAGCCTATTTGTTACTGTTCTACTGGGCAGTCCATACAGCACATTGCTGTTACTAATCTCAGTCCAGAATGTTTCATACACTGGTCATGTGCATGATACCTTCAATTTTAAATTCAATTTATTTATATAGCGCTTTTTCCAATGGTGCATTGTCTCAAAGCAGCTTTACAATGTTACATTATCTAATAAAAGGCTTCTTATTTAGGCAAATGCCATTTTGAACATGTTGCACTAAGCAGGTACTACACTTACAATACGTTATAATAAACAGAGTGAATAGGAAAGCTTTTGAAAAACATGAAACTTAAAACCTCAGTGAAAGAAATTAAGCTCTGAGGACTAAGGATGCGAAACACTGCATCCTGTATAATAACATGGCGCAAATATACACATATACTCACAATGCGAGGCTTGAAAGGTGGCTTGATTTTCTTCTGTTCCAGCAGCACCCAGTCAATCTCTTTAAAGAATGGATGTATTTTAATGGCTTCCTCCAGGCCCTGGGACACCACACAGCCAAGACGCTTATTGGGGCTCTTTGTCATGAACTACATGAAAAGAGGGGTGAGAGAAAAGGTTACTGAAATTGGGAAATAATAAGCATTAAAAGGTAATCATCACACTATCAATTGTTAGCCTGCCATATTTGAAACCTCAGCTGTTAATAGTTTACTACTGATTATACAGTGTGGAAAATAAATATTTGATACACTGCTGATTTCGCAAGTTTTCCCACCCAATAGAGACAGAATTTAGAAAAAATCTGAAAATCACATTGTATGATTTTTAAATAATTAATTTGCATTTATTTTTAATAAAAAAACAGAACTTAATATTTTGGTACAGAAACCTTTGCTTGCAATTACAGAGGTCAGACGTTTACTTTAGATCTTAACCAAGTTTGCACACACTGCAGCAGGGATTTTGGCCTACTCCTCCAAACATATCTTCTCCAGATCTTTCAGGTTACCAGGCTGTCACTGGGTAACACTGAGATTCAGCTCCCTCCAAAGACTTTCTATTGGGTTCAGGTCTGGAGACTGGCTAGGTCATTCCAGGACCTTAAAATGCTTCTAAGTTAATGCCACTCCTTAGTTGCCCTGGCTGTGTGTTTTGGGTCATTGTCATGCATTGGGTCACACCCATCTTTAATGCTATTACTGAGAGAAGTCAAAATCTTGCGAAACATGACCTCATCCATCCTCCCTTTAATATGGTGTAGTCATCCTGTCCCCTTTACAGAAAAGCAAGCCCCAAAGTATGATGTTTCCACACCATGCTTCGCGGTTGATACGTTGTTTTTGGGGTTGTACTCATCTTCCTTCTTCCTCCAAAAACATGAAGTGGAGTTTATACAAAAAAGCTCTATTTTGTAGGTGAGAAAACTTGCAAAATCAGTGTATCAGCAGTGTACAAGATTGTGGCAGTCTAGCGGTTAAGGTACTGGACTCTGGACCTGATGGTCCAGGGTTCAAATCCCATCTCTGCCGAGCTTCCACAGTTGGGTCCTTAAGCAAGGCCCTTTACCCACAATTGCTTGGATTGTAAGACTGTCAGCTGTAAGTTGCTCTGGAAGAGGGGGGCTGCCAAATGCATAAAATATAAATGTAAAAAAATATTTTCCCACTGTTTATGCTGCGTTAATAATGTAAATGCAAATGTATTGGACTATGTAACTATAGACTGTAAGAATATGTTCAGTACTGCCGTCTTTGGTCATGGGACAAAAGTGCCAGAGAGACATATAACAGTGTGATGTGCCTTATTCCAAAACAAACACGCTGCCTTTCCCACAAAGATTGAATAGCCAAAGTAAATTTGGGACAAATGATGGAAAAAAGCAATACTCAAAGGCACACAGTGGTCACTCTCTCTCTCTCTCTCTCTCTCTCTCTCTCACACACACACACACACAAAAACAAACATTAACAAACACCAAACTGCCACTTGCAAACACATACACCCACACACATATTCTGAAACACATACACATACACACACACACACAAACAAACAAATATGTTGAATGCCTGAAGAGAAGTTTCACATGTTATGTCAACGCTCATTGACAGAAAAAATATCAAGAAAAGAAAGCATGCTGTTTTCCCAAAGGTATCCGTTCACCAGTCTCTCACAATACTTATTTTAGCACTATTTAAAAAATGCATCTAGCTAATCCCGCATCAAGCTTATCTGTAAAGAGAATTTTAAAAAGATACGCAACAAAACAATGAAGCATAACATGGCATAGTAACAAAGTTTTAATGTAATGATGTAGAAAAGAATGAGCTCAATAACACACAGATGAGTGGCAAACAGCAAGAGAAACAAAACATACCGCTTTGAGGATGCTAACGGCTTCTTTGCTGAGCCACACTGGATAGAGAACATCATCATGGAGAATGGACTCAAACAAATCATCCTCATTATCAGCCTCAAATGGTGGCTGACCTGCCATCATCTCATACATTAGAACGCCAAGAGCCCACCAGTCCACTGATGGACCATACTCCAACTCCTGCAGGATCTGGTAAGAGAAGAGATTCATCCCGATTATCAAACCTAAAGTCAAGATTCTGCCTCATTGAGCTCATATTGAAATCGATGGCATCAAGTCAGTAATGCATCTACAGTATACTGGTTAATTACGGTTATGATGGGGTGTATGATATATATATATATATATATATATATATCCTCACATCTACTTGTATATTTATATATTTATATATACTTATATCACAGCAGACGGTATGTAACCAGTCTATTTAATGTATTAATAGCATTAATTCCTGCTTTTCAGGCCTGTACCACATTCCAAATGCAGGGCAATAGCTAGTAGTGAGGTAAAAAAACCCTAAATATAATGTATTATTTTAAACAGATGTTGCCAATTAGTGATTATAACATCATCATGATTTGGTACAAAAGCAGTGTCCATAGAAGTCTTTGAGGAGCAAAGATGGGCAGATGATCTCCACTGGTCAACAAAAGTGTGAGAAAATTATTGAAATGTTTGAAAACAATGTTCCTCAAATAAATATTGGAACCAAATTACATATTTAAGTCCTCATTTCTGATATGACTTATTTTGCATTGTCTTGTTGATAAATGATGTGTCCCTGGAAAATATGTCATCATGGTGTTCTAAAATCTCCAAGTACTTTTTCGCATTAATGCTGCCATCACAGACCTGAAAATGACATTTGCCAAGGGCAATGACCCATAACCAAAATCATGAAATTGGCTTTTAGACTTGTATCTGATAATAGTCTGAACGGCCCTCTGTTCCAAAGCACACAGCCTGCTTTTCTTCCAGAAAATCAGAATCTGAACAACTGAAATACTGATTAATCTGACCACAATATACATTTACAATGTGTGATGCTCCATCTTAGATGCTTCTGAGCCAGAGAACATTTTAAACTTATGTTAACATAAGGGTTCTTTTTTGTACCGTAAAGTTTTAAGTGGCATTTGTGTATGTAACTCTGTATTGTGGTGGTTGATAAAGGTTTGCCAAAGAAATCCCTTGCCCATGTGGTTCTTGTTGTAGTGTCACCTGGTGGATCAGAGATCGTGGATCTTCAGTTTAAGCTTGTGCCCTTGTCCATAACACACTGAAATTCCTTTAAACTGTTAATTATATTATACTATATAAAAGAAAAAATATCCCTTCCAATACTTCCTTGTGCTACATTGTTTTTCAATTATTTTCTCTTGAGGTAAATTAGTCAAACAGATTTTATTAGGTGCAAAAAATATCAAAACTGGCTAAAAGTTAGTTTAAAATTAGTTTAAACACATTTTAGTTGCATCTATACTTTTGAACTGGATAAACTAGATTGTAACAAATTTGACATAATGCCATATTTCCTCAAAATATCTTTAGCTTGCTTTAAAGACTGAAGATGTACCCCAAACCACAAACTATATACTAAATTGTCTTTACATCACATTTTGTTATTTTTAATTAAAATGTGCTATTTACTATTACATGGTGCACACAGCCTGGGATAAGTTCTTACTCTCACTGCTTTGTCTCAGCAAATGTGAATTTTTAATACATAGGAGCGTATAGTATATGCACTAGATAACAGTGCTAACATTGCTAAAATCCATATGGTATTACTGGATACATTTTACATTTTGTAATGTATCACAGAATATTGTTTACATAAGCACTTAAAGAATCTGATCATTATGGAGGTCTGATCAGATTATAAGCATTAGCATAAATACACGTATTAAGAAGCACTTATTATGAAGCAAACCACTATTCCCATAATGCTGTACCTCAGGTGCGATGTAGTCAGGTGTGCCACAGAACGTGGTGGTTGTGATCCCATCCAGAATGCCCTCTTTGCACATGCCAAAGTCAGCTAACTTGCAGTGTCCCTCAGCATCTAACAGAATGTTATCCAGTTTGAGATCTCTGAATGCAGAAGAAAAAGAAGACGTCATCAAATATTTCATGGACATTCAGGCTGGCTTCAGAGTGCTCTTGCAAATATCTGTGAATACGTCTAGAGTTTGTAAACTCTCAGAAACAGAGTTCACTGAAATAAAGAAATACTGTAATACTTATAACAGCAAATGTAGGACTAGTTATGTGACTATGTAGAATAATATATTTGAATACACACTGACATACAGTGCATCCGGAAAGTATTCACAGCGCTTCACTTATTCCACATTTTGTTACGTTACAGCCTTATTCCAAATTGTATTAAATTAATCTCTTTCCTCAAAATTCTACACAAAAT
>JAVSBV010000097.1:8640236-8656743 GCA_033117975.1 Parotocinclus spilosoma
TCGGTACTTTAGGATTTGGTCCGAATAAGTGGCTGGTCCCATTAACCGGTGGTCCAATTAACCAGAATCGACTGTATGTATGTATATATATAAAATAAATCAAACTAATATTCATGTGCATTTACACATAAACATATAAAATATTTGTAAAGATCTGAAGTGAGAATGGATAGACGCAATTGATTAAATAAACAAAAGTTCATACATCAATTGAGAAAAAGAAACAGAGAGAGAGAGAGAGAGAGAGAGAGAGAGAGAGAAAAATCAAAATCATGAGACCATTTCCTGTGTTTTCATATCATTCATTACGGCTGATTTTTTCCATTACGTACACAGTAACCTTTAACACGGCTAATTCTAGTCTGGGACAGCATCAACGTCAAATCAAATGGCCACTCATTGATGATCATAGACACATAAAAGTTAAAATTTCACAGCAAGTCTTATTACAGACAAACCTTTAATGTTCTATATTTTCCAGCTATTTAAATTCTAGTGTTTTTGAACAAGATTCCATACATAGACTACATTAGCAAAATGACTGAAAAACATACAGGCATGAAATCTCCATAGACAAGCAGTGGCAATAGAATGGGTTGTACTGAACCACCTACTCAGCAAGGTCAGTTAGTTAACTTACTGCTCTGCTCTTGAAAAAAAATCAATAAAGAAATGACTTGCCAGCTTTAAAGGAAAACTTGTCTGTTTTGCATGGAGACCTGGCCTTAAATCCATCAGACATCTTTGAGATGAACTGGAAGACAATATTGGTGTCCCAACTTCACAAAAATGTTCTGAAATCTAGTGGAAAGCCATCTCAGAAGTCAAGGCCGTTGTAGCAGTAAATGAAGGACAAACTCCATACAAATACACGTTTTTGGTTGTAATTTAAGGGTGGCCATAAGGTCTTGGCTATATTGTGGATGTCAATAATGTTACCATGTCTACAATGTTAATCTGCTGAATGTGTTATTTTTAACTCACATTGATATTAAATGGCTAAGTACATATCTCAAAAGGATTTAAATTGACACCCACTTAACCAGGTCCAAGGGTCCAAAGTACCACTACTGTGAATATCTAATTAACAGTTTAATACCTTTATATTTGAGGCTGCACTGTCAAATATGTGCCTCAATATTTCAATGTAAACTGAAATTTTAAATATAGGCACTTTTCCCTCAGTAGTATGCTGCTTTGTAACTGTAATGCAATCTTTTAAAGACTTCATACTCCACATGGCACAACGACCTCTAGCAATCTACAGGCTTGCAAGATCAAACTTGCCAACACAGAATAATCTGGCTGGGAGACCCCTTTTGAGCTCTGTAGTGATAGTGTAGACTTTTACAAAGATTTAATCTTCTGTGTGTGTGTGTGTGTGTGTGTGTGTGTGTGTGTGTGTGTGTGTGTGTGTGTGTGTGTGTGTGTGATGTGAAACATCACATTATGGTCATAACAGGGAGCAGGTATGTAGTGATACAATAAGCAACAAATAAGAAACGTGCATATGACATCTCATATTTAGAGTTGAGAAAACTGTATGCATAATTTACATACAGGTGTGTGTAAAAACCATGTGGCCCATAGTCTTCTTACCAGCACTGTGCCTTAGTGCAATGATGTTGTAAGACATTTTTATGGTAATTATTTAACACTTTTAGGCGTTCTAAATCATTAATATCTATGTGAAGACCTAGGATAGCCAAGGAAAAATAATGCTTCATTCAAGATATACAAATATAAAATGAGTGGAAAATATATATTTTTTGCATTCTTCCTTAAAGCTTTGAGCATAAGGAGGTGGGTGTGTGCTTTTATGTTTTTCTTATAACACACAATACGCCATTCAACCGGGTTAGATAACATCCGCCTGCACAGCTTCCATTCACTGGTCAATTGTTAAGGCAATGTCCCTCACTACAAAAATATGTAGATCCAGTCAACTGTCCATCTTGAAAATCCAACATATAAAAACCAACTACCAGTAACCGACTACATAGCTATATATATGTGCAGATCTGCAGCAGTGGACATTAGTGTATTTCCCAACACCGAGGTGCTTGCAGAGCTGAAGCTATAAAAGGGGTTTGATCCAACTTCCCATTCTGAACAATACCAATTTAGATACAGTTTATTTCATATATTTAAAGTAAATGTTCAAAATATTATTAAACATATTGTCTAAATATTTCATTAAAACACTTCTATGTCATTGAATGTTTTATTTAAAAGCTAGAGTAAACTAAGTTTAGCATCAACTGAGACTTGAAGTACACATTGGACTTTAAAATGACTGTCTGAAGACACCCCTTAATTGGACATATCTCATACTTATGGCTTATCTATTACTGCTTTTCACTGGACTATGACCTAGTGCATTGGTTGCATATGCATAGTGGTGCCAAAAAAAGATTATATGTGTGCTTCTGGCTTTAAAATGTATTTGGAAATTAAAGCAATATGAAAAATAACTATATTGGTAAAGCAAGCACAATGATGACAGTTTAGACAATTAAAAAATGAGAAAATAATAGGCAAATAATAAGCAAAAGAATGTCAACCCTCAAGTCCCTAAACATGGCTTGTTTGTGTATTTACTGTCAAATCAGGAGATAAACGAGCTGCTGGAGAATAACTTAATCATCCAACAAACAGGCTCCTCCAAGTAAACAAAATGAGGTAAACAAGGCCAACAAACGCTATCAGTAGATTGACCAACAACGAACACCCACAGCTATAATTTATGTGTCATGACCCTACTGAATACCGGTTAGGTGGTATTACATGACAACATAATGAAGTCCAGAAATAGGAATAGGGGTTAAACCATTACTCTATTTTTATAGCTTGGTCAGAGTATTTGATCCATAATGAGCATGTTGATATATATTACAGTGGCGTTTAAATGTTTAAATGTTTTGTTTTCTTTTCAAACTATTTTTCCCCATGGGAAATGTTCTACATTTCATTCCATATCATGTAGGTTTTAGGGATATCATGCAGATATACAAGAGAAAAATGTGTTGTGCTAGGTATTCACTGTTCAAGATAATAGTTAATGGTACATTACCTATAAATGACCCCATTCCGGTGGAGAAACATGAGAGCAGATGTGACCTCAGCAGCATAAAAACGTGAACGGGCTTCATCAAATTTACGTGAGCGCTGGATTTGGAACATCAGGTCCCCTCCATTCACATATTCCATTACAAAGAACAGTCGATCCTGAAAAGAGAGTAATAAACTATACAACAAATACAAAGCAAAATAGCTTCAATGGTCTGTACAAATGATTTTAAGTTTTATAGGAACAAATAAGTTAAATAGACCCAAAAGAATGAATCTACTAACATCAGTGACTTATAGGCTAAGCACTTGGAAGAATAGAGTATAAAACTTTCGCAAATGTTGTAAAACACCTGAAGAGCAAACCATTCCATAAAGACAGTTGAATAAAATGGCCTGTAAAATGTACCATTCCAAAAGTGTGCTATTATATCTAGTGTGGAAAATGAACACCATTAAAGATGAATGGAATGGAATTATCTGTACAGTCGCAACCGACCCTCGGTCACTTGATGGATCATCGATCTCCACACATTTCTGTCCACACACTCCAAAACTTTATCTGAACAGCTAGTGGAAGACTGGCAGGACATTAGTCAAGTTTTTACCTCATAGAACTGGTGCAGTTGTCTAGGTAACGGGACAAGCACAATGGCAAATCAGTCAAAGTTGAGACAGTGTGAAAAATACGAATACAAAATAAACAATGTGCTTCTTACATTTACTTTAACTTTTGTTTCATTACAAACAGTATGAACCCAATATACTGTATTTCATGTTTTGTCTGGTAAAATTTCCCCAACGTTTTTTCTGATTTGGGGTTCTATCAGTTTTCAAAGGTCCCAAGGATGGATGAGACATCCTTGCTTGTGAACGACTGAGCCATTTGGGGATACTCCCTTTATGCCCAATCATGACACTCACCTGTGGAATGTTTCAAACAGGTGTTTTTAGAGCATTCCTTAACTTTCCCAGTCTTTTGTTGCCAATGGCCCAACTCTTTTGCAATGTGTTGCAAGCATCAAATTCCAAATTAGTAAATATTTGCAAAAAAAAAAAACAATAAACAATACATTTGATCTGTTTAAAGATTCGATTTCTTGTCTTTGTAATGTATTCAAATGAATATAGGTTGTAAAGGATTTGCGAATCATCATATTCTGTTTTATTGGTGTTTTACACAATGTCTCACATTCAAGGTAATTGGGGTTGTACATAGTCTTTCTGATTACTAAAAGAGAACAACAGTCATTTCAAAACAAAAATCTTTAATATTACACATACACTTGGAATCAAGATCTCTCTATTTAGGATGGTATTTTGGATTGGAATCTATTGGAATCTAATCTGGAAGAACATTTGCTCCTCTTCTAAAAACTTTGCACATCAGTTGAAAGACTTTACATTAACCCTCTCCGAGCATTCTACATGAAAATGCATGACAGCAATAATTGTCATAATTGCTACTCAAATTGAAGTTGTGAGCACATTTATACACACCTTCTGGCAATGCCCACAAGTAGTGCAATTATGGAAGATGGCAATTTCTTTATTATTCACCTTGCTGGCCTTAGATTTGCCACGATCGCCAATGCTGTTCGTACTGAATGAGACATCTGCATCAAATCTCACTTATTTGATGAGAAGACAATAGTAGCGGCTACATCCACTGCAGCTAAGAAAACAATTTTCCTTAATGAACCTAAAACAAAGCTATATTTATAAAGTTTTGCATGGATATTGACACGTTGGAACATGCCACAGCCAATCTACACGCTGCCAGAGCAAGCACGCTAGACATGTTGACTAAGGCTATCGATCGTCACAGGATTAGACCAATTGAAAGGACATGGTGTGTGTGTGTGTGTGTGTGTATTTTATTGAAATCGCCTTGTATGTTGTATGCATTATGCTGCGCTAACAAATTAAAATATATGTACACACAAAAACTCCCTGGTTTAAATGGTTTCAGATAGTCTGTTGATTTGCCAGATACAGTACTAATTTATCACTGTAAAGAAACGTCAACACCAAAAAGAACCATTGCACATTCGTGTTAATGTTTTGCCAGCAGGAATCTAGAATCATCACAGGAAATATTCTAATGATTGGGCTCATGAAACTTCCAGCATGATCAATGCTCAGAGAATCATATTGAAGGCCTTGTTTTCCAGAAGAAGGTACAGCTCGGCATCAGGCACTCTATAGTCCTAACACCCAACTGAGCTACATCAAATACTTTAAATTTACTTCAAATACACATGTTCCCCCTAACTAGCTAATGACCACACCCTCCATTTATTCAATCAGGTGAAATGGAAGCAAGACTGAACAGGTCCTATACAACTGTAGTTGAGAACCCGTGTTACATAAGTATTTGGTGGTCTGCCTTGTCTTGCCTTTGCTTTTTCTGAAAGCGAATTTAAACAGGATGCTAAAATAGTTTGTTTAAAGTGTTCCCAGAGACGCAGCAAAGGCCCACCCGATCAAACGTGAATAAACATTTCCTGCCTACAATTAGAAATGCTGAGATACTGGCGTCCCCGCACCACACAACAGAAAAGACCTGATGCCTAGATAAAAGACCCAGACCCAACAAGCTGGGGCATAGTGTGTGGTAGATTGTGACTTTGATGGATCACATAATCTCGATGTGTGTGCATGTGCATACCTGCACACTCCACTTCACAGCAAAAAAACAACTTTTCTCAGTACTAAAAAAGTTTAGATGTAAAATTCCATATCACAATATCATGTTTCTTGAAATGTAATGCTGCCACAAGGAGGAAAAAGGGTGAAACTAAAATCATTTCAATTAGTTTAATAGTGACAAATTGTTGTAATAGCTGTGTAAAATTAGCGCATTTACAACCCATTTACTTGACAAAAGATCTATAATGCCAACAACAACAGAAAATGACTATAATTTCAGTGCAGGGTATTGAATATTGTGTGTGGCCCTGGACATCAGACAAGCTAAGTCCACACAAGTCACATACTGTTAAATACACCTAAATGAACTAGTGGAATTTAACAGTGTCACACTGTTTAATAGTGCAGTACATATTGCTATATGCTATGTGTGAGTTCTCTGTGCATTGACAGGTACGCACACTCACCCAGCACCCAGTATTAGGAAGACGTGTACAGATGTTTGCTTATTCAATTATAATGGCCAGACTGGTTAAAGTTGACAGAAAGGCTATAGGAACTCAGAGAAACCACAGATAAGGAAAGCATTTCAGAATACTGGCTTGGCCATGTTGGGTTCCACTTCTGTCATCCAAGAACAGGATGCTCAAGCTGCAGTGGGCACAGACTCAACCAAAATACACAGTTAAAGACTAAAGAAATGTAACCTGGTCTGTAGAGTCTCTATTTCTGCAGAGGCATACAGATAGTAGAGTCATATTTTGCCACAAACAGTCACATACACTTTGGGCACAACCTCAATTGGGACAACAGTTCAAACTGCTGAGGTGCAAAGATATTGATGACTAATGTTTTCTTGGCACACTTTGGGCCTCTTATAACCAATCAATAATCGCTTGATTGTCACAGTATTGTTGCTGTCCATGTGCATCCCCTCATGGCCACAATTTTCTCTTGCCTAGAGGCTAAAGAACACCTTTGCGATTTTCTTCAAACTGGAGATTTGCAGCATGAAAGTGCTTTAAAAAATCTGCAATCATTGCATGATCATCGTCAGCATGGAGCAGAATCTCGATGGAATGTTTTAAACATCTTGTGGAACCAAAGTTAAGAATAACTGAGTGTATGGTGGCATTAAATCTTCAGTCCCATGTTCAATCCACTTCTGGATCAACTGCACTTTTTCATATCTGTGTATGTATATATACAGAAATATATACAGTATGTCTAAAATATGAGTATATCTGTCAGAGTTGGGAAACCAGTACACTACAGGCCCACTAATGAGTAGTTGTTGCAGAGCTGGGGGGATAATCCCCTGAACAGACTTACTTCCCTCAGGCATAGCCACTTGTGTGTGTATGTGCAGCACAACATGACTTGAAGGCACTACCAGACTCCCTGTGGTGGTGGGCCAGTGTATTAGACTGATGAACCACCTGGGTGCTTCATAAGAGTAAACACAAAATAAAATAAAAAAATGACTCAACAACACTTAAAACAACCGCGGGCATACTATAAATTATAAGATGCAATTCTGTTATTTAATTCTTAATTCATTTTTTTTATTTCGTTTTCAGCGATTTCTGTAACTTACATTTTTCTCCCACCACTCCTGAGACATTTCCCAAAATACCGCTTATCAACAAACTCTAGGTCTATAATTTTAGATATGTCTGGATATACATCTCCATGATTTTACAAACACAGTGCCTCTTGCTACACCTCGTGTAATTCTGTTTGCACGCATATCCAGAGATTTTCTAATTACTTCCGGCAATCACAAAATGATGGATGATTTGAGAAGTCCCTCAAATCTAGCTGGAATGGGGCATTATCACTGCATCATGGGAGGTGATTAGAAGGAAAAAGAAAATAAAGTCAATCAGAAGACTTTGATCCCTCAGCCTGATCAAACTCTCTATCATGAAAGCTACATGTATAAAGTTTAACTTTTACTTTTATATTTGTGTCACTAAATCATGATTGCTGTTTCTGTAAGCAAATGTACCACAAATTATTTTGATCATATTACCATGTGTGACATACCTTTATAGATAGAAAATAACACTTCTTTTGGATTCTTCATAGTTTGAGCATAGACCTAACATGCAAATATCAAAATAGGCCTTAGTTTGTTCATGAACAAGAAGGTCAATATATCAAGAAGGTCTTAGTTCTGCCTTGTACATTCAGTCATTAAAATAATTGCAATTTCTAAACTTCCTCTCTGGTTAGAATAAACGTGTTGTATGAAGTCAGTCATATTGTAAAATAATACATCAAGTAATATATTTTTTATGAAACAATAAATAACAGACTGTTGCAGAGCTACGCTGGGTGCTCTGGGTGCCTGTTCATGACAAGAATAAAAACACAATTGTAGTTATTTTTTAAAGACCATGTATGGGTGTTTAAGGCTAGTGTTAAATATCCTGTGTATTGTGACAGGCTATGACTGATTTAGGTTACCATATAACAATATGTCCACAATATTTTTTTAATGACTAATTTATGATTTATCATTTGTAAATGACTACAAAGCCCAATTTCAGTAGCTATTACTGTCTTATATAAACTGTTAGAAAAGCATTCTTACCTGTTTTAGAACGATTAACACCTGTTAAGTTTTGAATAGGTTGTTTATTAATTGGCTTGCAAAAA
Organism: Parotocinclus spilosoma; assembly: GCA_033117975.1. NCBI lineage: Eukaryota > Metazoa > Chordata > Actinopteri > Siluriformes > Loricariidae > Parotocinclus > Parotocinclus spilosoma. Next base: position 8,648,622 of record JAVSBV010000097.1, read on the forward strand.
TGTATTGTATGAGGACTGCACTGCACTGCACTACACTTTTACACGTTACATTTTTTTTATTGTACTTTGTAAGCCTGTATTACACGTTATTCTGAATATAGATGATGGTTAAATGCTGTAAATGTAATGAAAGCACTTTCAAAGTTCAATTCTGGGCCCGAAATTGATCAAAACAAAACAGCCTTCTCAAGAAACACACCAGTTTGTTGTTGTTTTGTAAAATTAAGGCTACAGAACGTCATTTCTTTCACCCTGCAAACTGTACTGACACACTCAGATGCCAGGTATAGTGTCCCAGGCAAGGGAAAAAAGGGAAAGGAAAAACAGGAACGAACACGTAAAGGATGTACAATCCGCACATGAAATCCATGGGAAAGCAAATAATCAGGGTCAAAACAGGCAGAGATCAGCACCACAATTACAATGATGCACAATAATATGCAGATGAACACAAGCCTTAGCATGATGAGCAACACACAGGCATACAAAGTGAGGACCAAACTGAGTGGCAGCATTTCAAAATGACTCTCAAAACAAATCAAACAGGCACCAAAGCTTTTATCAAAACAAGTTTCCAAAGCGACTTTCAAACCAAAACAAAGCACAGACACAAAGCAGCGCACTATGCCAAAAGCTAAGTACCTGGAAGTCAACACACATGATTCATATCATTGACCTCTAACGCATGTTCATGATAAGGAAATGTTACATTTAAGTTGTGTTTTAAATGCTACTTAGTGAACTAAATAGTGCAGTACGTAGGGAGACTAATGTGTAGGGATGCTTTTATGAGCATATATCTTTAGCTTGGAAGCTATTCAGAGTGTAACACTTTTAATTTGTTGTCAATTCAAGGGGCCAACTGTAACAGCTTGGGAGTGCTGGAACATGAAGCATCAACATTATGGAGAAAATTACAATAGCTTAACTGCTGTGCAATAACTTATGTCTGATATTTACTATTACTTTTAGAAACTTTAAAATAATAGTTTTATAATTCATACTGTGACATCTGCAAAGTGTAACAAGACAACAAATTAAGGCAGAAGTTCAGGTCCTGGCAAATAATCTGAGGATAGATAATTACTATGGCATAGTGGCAGCTTGGCAGAACAGGAAGGTGATCTCACAACTCTCCAATTAGTAATCCAGACCCACCACGATGACCTTCAGATGAGTACAGCTTTCACTCAAGGACATTTTTCCCAAAATCCTTTATCTCCTCATCCAGTGATGCCCTTATCAAGTCATTATCTTCAAACGTTCTCTTTCTAGAATTTTTTGCTCACAACACAAGGTTCAGAAGTACGCATTCCTCAAACTCAAATGCCAGAAACTTACAGTCACACAGGATGAAGAGAAAGTACACCAAACATGATGTTAACCTATCACTTTAAAAATCAAAGATTATATATTTTGTACAAAAAATTATTTGAACAAAGACAACAGCATTAGTCACTGGAAAACAAAATATGCATCTCTACTTAAAAGACCTGTATCTGTATTGATTACTGGTTGCAGGTTTGGCTGGGGCATGGATGTTAAAGAACAACTGATGTAATCAACTGTTTTGATTAATGGAGAAACTACAGTAGAGATAGTACAGCCAAGGCTCTTGGGAGCACTCCAAAATGCTGTCAAGCATCACACAAGCCAAAAACGGTAAACAATACAAAACATATCCTGTGTTGTGTAGAGAAAGTATTAATAAGTCATTGGTGAAGTCATTCAAAGTGTAATGCTTTCTATATACCTGCATAGCAAAGATAAGCCTTGGAGGAACAACTCCGTCAATAAATGTAATTTAAATTTAAGACATTTAAAACAGCATCACCCCCTGAATATGTGAAATATGACTAGCTGACAAAGGTAAAAAAGGCAAAAAGGTTCAAGCTAAGCCATGCACAGTCAGCCCCTTTTATTCTTCTTTAGCAATAAAAAAAAGTTTTCATTATTCTTGCCTAAAATTTTGCCCTTGACACACACAATCTTTGATCAATTCTTGATCTGTAATGGCAGTTGTATTCCACAGAAAGTCATCTCAGAAATATTTCACCACATTGCCCTCACTATTATGTTCCTGTGTCACTGTTCTTATTTTTTTTATGTGAACAACAACTTTTAAAAAATACACTCATACTATGCAATATATTCTCAACCCAAGACTATTTCACAGCTGTAGGCCAATGGACTATTTAATTTAAACACGTTCATCTGCCGCATAACTTACAGCCCCCAAATCAGAAAAAAGTAAAAAAAGCAAAAGAAAAAACAACAACCAAAAACCATGTACTTGACTCTTATTTCACAATATGAGCCCAAAGTATACTGCTCACAAAAATTAGAGGATACTCCTAAATTAAATCTCTCATAATTAAATATCCCCTATTTTTTGTAAGCACATATTTTGTTTTAACTTTTGTCAACTTCATTTAATTTGTTAATATACATCCATTCCTGCATTTCTGGCCTCCAAAACATTTTTTACAAAGTTGAGATGGTAAAGCATTTACCACTTCTTAATGTTGCCAAGCAATTTAGTGTTTCAGCTGTCATTTTGTCCCAACAGTACAGGGTCATCGTCACTGCATTTTTCTTTAAAGACAATTCCACACATTCTCTACTGAGGACATGTCAGGACTGCAGGTGGGTTAGTCCTTGGAAAGAGTTGCATGTGCAGCTTTAAAATTAAATTCTGCATTAATGTTGCACAGTAAAGTTATAAGTGGCATATGTGAATGCACAACTGCAAAAGAGTGTACAGTGTATCGGAATCATTGGTTTATCAAAAGATTTTACTTCAGAGCTCTAATCTTTAAACAGTACATGATCATTACCAGTGACACCTGCAACATTCAACTCAGGTCCAGATTCAAATAAGTAGACATATTTGAACCTTTATAGAAATGATGCAAATGTGAAAATTAAAGCAGGCACTATATGCTTGGAAGACAATAATGAAGTACAACCATAATGAGCTCTTTTGGGAAATGGTTATGATTGTGACATTATGAGATTTCGGAGCAAAATATCTATATGTTAGTCGCTACAGAAGACACGCAACAGAAGACGTGATAAAACTTGCAAATCTGTAATTGCTACAAATGGACAGTCTTAAGCACTCTTTTTAAAAAGAGTTATTTTGGCTCTTTTGATGTACTGTTTACAGAAAAAAATCTGTTTACCATCACCTACTAAACGTGCAGTTGTAAAGCTTAGAACTCTAGCTTTCATTCTTCTGAGGATAAAGCTCTGACTAGAGTTGTTCGGACACATTAACATCCCTTTGCGTTACTTAGAAAAAACTGTTTGGGAACAGTATGTCCAAGCAAAAAAGGCTAATGGAGGAAAAACATTATTGGGCTAAAAATAGCATAGCAGATGGAGGCCACACTGGTTCTTAGCAAGAAGGAAAGGTCTAGGTTGGAAAAGTAGTCATTGCAACAATGGATTCAATTACATAGAACACATTATGATACATTGGCCAAATCCAAGTTGTGCAATTTCTTCCTTGGTGCTTGATTACACTTTCCCTTGATTAAATAAACAGCAACTTTGTCTCAACATCTTGAGTTTTTTAACTCTTAGCCGTCTGCAGTCATTTCAATATTTTATTGCAAGGTCCTTTTTTTCTGACAACATTAAAGAGACCTCATCCTAAGAAACATCACCTTCTGTTGAATGTACTAGCTTCAAATGTCAAGCAGGTATTTGTTTGGTGTAAATAACCAATATGACACCAACGTGCACACACACACACACACACACACACACACACACACGTTAAAAAACAACTGCAGTAATCAACCGTTATGATTAATGGAGAAACTAGAGTGGAGATAGTACAGCCAAGGCTCTTGGGAGCACTCCAAAATGCTGTCAAGCTTCACAGACGAGCCAAAAACGGAAAACAATACAACACATATCCTGTGTTGTGTAGAGAAAGTATTAATAAGGTGAAGTCTATTAAGGAGATATACTGCAAACCCTACAGTGGGGAAAATAAGCATTTGATACATTGCCTATTTTTCAAGTTTTCCCCCCTACAAATAATTTAGAGGTCTGTAATTTATATCATAAGTACGCTGTGAGAGACAGAATCTAAAAGAAAAATCCATAAAAACACATTGTTTGATTTTCAAATAATGTATGTGCATTTTATTGCATGAAATAAGTATTTCAGAACTTAATATTTGGTCCATACAGATCTCCAGAGCTTTCAGGTTACCAGGCTGTCACTGGGCAACATTAAGTTTCAGCTCCCTCTATAGCTTTTCTATTGGGTTCAGGTCTGGAGACTGGCTAGGTCATTCCAGGATCTAGAAATGATTGTTACAGAGCCACTCCTTAGTTGCCCCGGCTGTGTGTTTTGGGTCATTGTCATTCTAGAAGACCCAGCCATAACCCATCTTTAATGTTCTTACTGAGGAAAGGAGGGTGTTGCCCAAAATCTTACAATACATGACCTCATCCATCCTCCCTTCAATACGGTGCAGCCGTCCTGTCCCTTCTGCAGAAAATCACCCACAAAGTATGATGTTTCCACACGATTGAGTGTGTGTCTTTTATATAGGTAACAAGTTCAAACAGGTGCAGTTAATACAGATAATGAGTGCAGAATAGCAGAACTTCTTAAAGAAGAACAGGTCTGTGAGAACCAGAATTCTTGCTGGTTTGGGATCAAATATCACATTACAGCTATCACTCAGAGAGAGCAGAGAAAAAATACTTGCACTTTTTCAGATTAAGCCATCCACTGCTTCTTTTTCAAACTGTTCCTTATGTTCTGGAGCAGCTGAACATTGCCTCTCTCGCTAATGTTTGACATTTAGTTTTGGCCGAATTTTTCCAGGTTTTACCTACAATAAAGGTTTTAATCATTTGAATCCTTGTCTATTATGCTGTTCTTTAATTAGTGGAACAGCATACTCTTTTAGGTAGGCACGGATAATCAGAGTTTACCATTATATGCTATTCTTATTTAGTAGAGATTTTCAGACTTAGACATACACCTGATCCCTGGATGTAGAGTCCATATTATTCCACTATTCACCATTTAAAACTAAACCAATTTTACAAAGCTCCAAACAATTTACCACTGACATGACATAGCTGCCCATTTTGTTGCAGCTTTAATGTCTTTAATCGACACTCACTTCTGTCAGTTAAACACACAGAGGCAATCACAGCACCGCAAGGTTGGTGAATAACATATTCTTGTTTCCCCATGTTGTTTAATGATGTCAGGAAATGTCAATGCCTGCTTAGTGTGGGCACACTCAGTAACCCCACATCATCTCCTCACCAGCGCCCATGGGCCTGTGCATGTGCCACAAAATCCCTGGTCACAGTATGTTATTGAATTTTCATTATAAATCTACCTCAAACATATTTCCAACCATAGACTTGTTTTCCAAGCTGTGCTGACTCATTCTCATGAATTACCCTTTTCTTTAGGACAGAATATGCATTCTTTGTGCTTAACAACTGATGTATACAATTTACCTCTTATGTGTGGCAAACCTTCATCCAATTACTCAGTATCATTGTCAGTTTAAAGTCTCCAAACCACAATCAGCCTAATAGGCAGGTACAGCACATCTGATCTTACTTTTGCATCATACATGATGACCGAAACCACCTGTCGCCTGGACAAAACATGCACCAAATTCTATGACCACCTTTCTAGTGCAGCAATGTCCCTTTACATAATTATGAAAGTCTACTTTCATGATTATACACGTATTGTCCTAACTTTTTATGCTATAAAGCCATTAAACTTGAGCAATCTTTAAATTCATCAAATTAACTGACACACTGACACATTTCTCTTACTTGCTTCATGTATGATTAGTGCTATTCAAATAAAATTGCCTTGCCATCTCTAACTCTAACTGGCTTGAAGGGCATTTCTCTCTGGCCTTATGGTAAGCTCATGCTACAAGTACAAGTGACCAACAGATAACAACATTTTTAAGGTCATCCACTGTCCACAGTGTCTGTGTTTCTTTTACCATCTTAAGCCTTTTGTTTCAAGTACATTCTCTTCATTAAATCTAAGGCCAGTACAAATGAGATTTTTCTTCCACAAACATACCTGGCATGTACTATTTCATTAAGCCAATAAATGACCTTCAGGAAAGTTTGTTCCTCACAGCGAATTCCAAACCTGTACTCAGAAAATAAGTAAATATGCCCCATTTTTCCTTTAGCATGTACCAGCTTAAATATGATTATATAATTCTGGAAAGTCAACACACAACCTGTCCTAACAATTCAACAAGTCTGGCAAAATCTGTTGGGAAAAACCATGCTCCATGCTTCCACTGCATACATAATTAGACAGTAAAGAAGGATAGAAAACAGCAACCCTTGTTGCTTACTTGCTGAGCGTTATTACCTTTGTTTAAAAAAAAAAGTATACCACACAAAACAGCATATTAGAAAGGCTAGCAAAAAAAATAAACAAAAAAACATACTGGATTGTTATTCATGTGTTCAGAGTAGCGTGAGTCCAATATAGTTTACGACTGTATTAATTCTGGATAAAGAACAAAAACATATTCTATTTAAGCTGGAAGAGCCGAGTACGGGCATTGATGTCCTTGGCAGTGCCCTATGGCAAATTAGACATGAGGGAACATTAAATGGAGCGAGGGAAGGAATGATGTTAAGAAGAGGTCAACACGGTCCACTACGTGTATGGCGACAAAAAACTGATGAGAGAGCGGGAGGACAGAGTGAAGGGGGGAAAAACAAGAGAAGGGAACACACATCTGCACACCTGCTTTTCTTCAATGAGGATTGATTAGAACATTTACACAAGTACACAAGTTATACAAATACACGAACAATGCCTTTAAGCTGAAACTGGTAATCAGTACATAATCCCTTACAATATTTTGTATTAAAACAACTCTACATGCTTGGCTACAGTGTCTGCACCAGAAGATATAAATAAAGGGCAAGAACAAGCCAAAAACATGCCTGTATTTGTTCCGTGTCTATGTGTGTATGCAAATAAAAAAAGACTAAGAAAATGCCAGACAGAAAGCTTATGCCAGTAATTTATGTCATTCATTTACTTAATTAAAAATGCAATACAGCATAGTGGAGGTGTATGGTACATGTAAATTGGTACTGTGTGTATGCATACAATCATGTCTAAGTTAGGAAATGAAAACTAACAGCATATGCAATACACATCAGGGCTGATAAGGATCAAGGCAGTGTTATGTAAGGTCTACAACAATTGCCTGTTTCAAAGCAAAGCCAAAGCTAATGTGGCCATTAGCAAGGGCAAAAACAAATCTGAGTTTCAAGGAGTATGATGGAAAAACAGAAACCATGGCTTATAGTATTTGCCATATTATAACATAACTTTATGACATTCAAAACATTTATTATCCACTGATGATTATATGCCCTCAAGAAGCACCGCTTCATATTAGACCTTCTGCACATGGTCCATTCCTCTTCCTCTGCCTGCCTGAATCTGGAAACACACAGTTTGCACTTCCTCCGGCCTGTATCCACAGACCCTTTCCGCTTCTCTCTCCTCCTCAGCCCGGCGCCACAGACTTCATGATCCCTCCCTCTCCTCTCTACTGCCAGAACACAATGTTCTCAGCCTTGTTTGAGGAAACGGTAGAAATAAATAAATTAGAAGGGAGTTGAACGCCATCATTATGGCCGACTGCAGGTTCATGCCGGGGGAAAATAAACAGCCATGTCAACTGCTCAGTCCTGCTGCTCCACAATGCGAACACATTCTGCAAAGTGATATGGCACCTTAAAACTGCAAATAAAGGCGACAGCCTCTGTAGTTTAGGAAGCAGAATAGGCTGATTTGCTCTTTTTATCAACTAAAAAATAGACGTATTGCTGTTACGCCAAACCCAACTCATCTTCTATAGAGTTGTAAATACAGTGTTCCCTCGTTTACGTTCGGGTTACGTTCCAGGACCACCCGCGATAAACAAAAATCCACAAAGTTAGGACGCTATATTTATTTAAGTATTTATACACTATTTTAGCTGTAGAATTTGCAGAACGTTTGGGTGGCATCGTAGGGCTTGAATGAATTCAGTCTATAATGAAACTTTCACAAACAGCAAACACA
>JAVSBV010000097.1:8666938-8679660 GCA_033117975.1 Parotocinclus spilosoma
CAGTGATGTCTGCCGTTCATGACACATAATGTGAACTAATTCACGTTCAAGTTCTTTATTAAAAAATGTGTTGCGTTTAGTTCAACGTTCACGAAAAAATGAGCGTGTTCAATGAACGCGTTCTTTTGAACTCGTTCACGCACAACACTGCTTGGCTTGAAACACAAACATTTATGCATATTCAAAAATTAAATGATCAGTGGTCTGAAAGGACAGCATGCTGGAATCAGGAAAAACAACAGGTGGAGGTGCATGCTTAATGATGAATAAAAAAAAGTGCTACCCAAAGAATGTGTCAGTCCTGTTGCGATCCTGTTCACCCAACATGGAACACCTGGCTATCCTCTGTTGACCTCACTACCTGCCTCATGAGTTCTTTTCAGTTATCACTATAATTTATATTTCACCACAGGCAAACACAGACAAAAATGTGTACAAAGCCACTTCTGTACCAGCTTTTGGTAAAGCTGACCATGCTGTCATATTTCTCAAACCAAAATATAAAATAAGGCTTAAACAGGAAGGTCCGATGATGAAGAGGTCAGACACTGGTCAGACAAATAAAAGGACATGTTACAGGAGTGACTCTGGGCAAGCTCTGATGGCATTAATGAGTTTACAGAAGTGGTAACGAGCTTTATTACCAAAGTGATTGATAACATCGTTCCCATGGTGAGGTGGTGCTCAACTGTACGATGGCCACAGCAGACTTACTTCTCTTACTGACTTTTGGAAACAAACACACACCTAAACTGTTGCAGATCCATCACAAACCTATAGATGCTTTAACAAAACCAATGCAATACATTGTATACAAAACAGTATGCAAAACCACAGTTTACGGTGGTGGGACTCAACCAGTGACTCGCTCCGGCACGAGAATGCAAGGCCACTGCAATAACACCAATACTTTGTTCAAACACTAAATTAGCTGAGAGGGGGCTCTGGTCTGCGATGGCACAGGACATATCAGTGGCAGGTGAGATACGAGATGGGACACAAAGAGAATCCAAGCACTAGATGAAGTCAAGTTCATTACAAAACACTTCAAATCAGTCCAGATTAAGGTAAGGGACCACATTTATAAAACTCTTTTTATTAATAAAACTCTTTATTCTGGATGAAAGCAACATGCAAATGCCAACCTGAATGTCCTTCCCTCTTTATAAATCACAATCTTTTTAAATATGTGCGCAGGTGAATGAACCTAATGCTCCAACTCCTTAACACCCACATTTATCCATATATGGTACATGCAAATGACCTCATGATTGCTTAAACAGAGTGTGCCCCATTAATGTTTGATTGATTGTGGTGACAGCGAAGCAACTAAAGGAAAAAATAATAATAATTGGGAATGTGAGATGGAAGTTTTTTCAGAGATTGAAGCAAGAAAAAAAGTGTTTGTGGTCTTAGTTTTGGCAAAAGCAACAAAAGTTTTTGTTCCAAAGGCCGCATTGCAAAAAATCTAATTGTTTTTCAAATGCAGAGTCTAACTCTAACTGCTGTGGTAAAAGCCACAACTTTACCTTTACTTTGTGCAAGAATAGCTTTAGTAAATCAAACCCCTCACATGGCAGAGTGAGTAAAAAAGAGGAAGATAGGCCTACTGATTTGGCTGATGTGCCTGGCAAAAAGAAATTGTTAAATATCGAACTAAATAAGTTGCACACGCATATATACACATTTCATTTTTAGGCGCATGCACCATTCATAAACGAGGCCCAAGGGGAGATTCAGACCATGGCAACCCTGGGATGCAGCCAGGAAACCTATTGGGATGGGTAACAGACTGAACCTACTCTGGTCTGCTCTCTATGCAGGTCTTATGTAATGTCTTCATTACCAAAGTAATGAGATGCAGGTGTTTCTCTTTAGGACCTGCAAATTGAACACAACTGGGATGCATGCACAGAGTGGAAGGATTTAACATAGCCTCGGAAGTGAGGAGAACAACAAAGCAGGAGGGGAACGGTAAACAAGAGGAATGGGAAATGGAAATTGAAAAATAGGTAGACTATATATATTTCTGCTATCCGGTTGAGCCACAAAGTCCAAACTTCTTGATTTTTTTTCACAAACAAGAAATGTGGTTGGGCCCATAAAGCTACACCCTATACAAAAAAACACAGGACAATATGGTGAAAAGCAGTAGTGACAGAGAGTATAAATCATTCATGCAGTATAAAAGTGCATTTATATAACAACTGGGAATGTGTTTGTGGTCTGATAAATATTTGTAGTTTTTATGTACATATTTATTAATTCTGCGGTCAAACCATGATGGCACCACATCACAAACTTGTGGTTCTTTAACTTGCACACCACAAAAGGCCTGCTACAGTAAAACACTGCTTCCCATCCAGATTTCTAATTGTGCATGACTTGAGTAAAATAATTTGTATTCGCTATAAGTAATTACTTTGTGATGTTTAGATATATAGTTTAGAGTTTCTGCTGTTTCATTATTTTAATGTTTTACATTTATTTTGCTTTAAAATCTCAGAAAACTACAGGATACAAGTCATTTTTAAACTGATGTTAAGTTATTAAACACAGAATGATATGACAGTTATTCATACACACAGCACAAAGTAAGCTAATGACACAACTTTGTATACAATTTTTTTATTAGCGCAGTGTTTAGTACAAAGTATTACTTATATTATATGGATATTAAAGGCAATCGACTGGGTATCTAAAATTACCTGGCTCACAGAGTCATTACTGGGGCTTCATTTCTGCACGGGTAATAATTTAATTATTTGGAGCCCTGGCAACATGCACAAAATGCACAGGTAATGAAACAAATGTAACCCAAACAATATTGATTGTCTTCTGTCATCACGTTGAAATGATTTTGTATAAATAAAGTTAAATAAAGTTGATGTGCTCTAAAGTCCATTTCCATAAAAGATTCCATGTAAGTATAAAAATGACTACCAAACAGACATAATTACCTGGGAAGTAATTTAACAGTTTATGCTTACTGAAAGTAAACAACCCCCAACAGGAAAATGTTTTCCATCAGTTTCTCACAAAATAAAAGATGTTGCACTGTACACATAAGAGAGTAAAAGCTATATAGACATATAATGCCAGTGACACACAATGTTATATTTACAGCTCTTGCCCAGAGCAAACTATAAGTTATACAATGTAAGCAATTTGGGTTAAGGGTCTTAACCCAACAGTGGCAACTGAACCCTGGACCTTCTGCTCCTTAGTCCAATACTATAACCAATAGGCTACCACAGTCCCATTGGTTGTGTAAATTTCTTTTTGTATACTTTTCTGACGTCTGTTTTCTTAAGATAATTTATAGGGTCAACATATGGAATGTGTGACAACTGAGTTGGAATCCTAAGAAAGTCCCTCATCACCACATAATATAGTTTCCGGAAAAGAAATTAGCCACCTTGCGTGTTTAAGGTGGAGTTAACTTTAGACTCCTGTAGATGGCATTGCACAAGGATAATCGCGATTGATTGAGAAGAAGTGGTACAGTGCAGTAAATGACTTGTACCTTCATAATAAAATAATTTAGTTGCTGTATATTTGTTGACTGCACAACCATAATTTAAATCTCTCATTCCACCACATGTATTAATTGGGGATCTGGTGACAGTGTATGAGTATACTCATTGTCATGTCAGAGAAGCCAGTCTGAGATGATTTGAGCTTTGTGGCATGGTGCGGTAGGCTGTGGCGTTTGATTTATGCTCACCTGGCATTAAGGAGCGTAATCTGTGCCACCACCAGCCTAAACAGCATTTTTTCTTTTATTGTCCAAGTTTGGTGAGCCCATGTAAATTACAGCCTAAACTGCCTGTTCTTAGCTTAGAGGACTCGACCATGGAGCCACCACTGACTAAATGTACATAACTGATCACACCTAGGTGTAGTTTAGAGTAACCAGTATGTCTGCTGGCATGTTTTAAAATTCAAAATCTTGCTATGTAAAAAGAACCTTGAAAAAACCCACATGGACACAGGGAGCAGTGGTTATGCAGCAGTTACGGTACTGGAAAGTTCAGAGCTTACACCACAGCTCTGACAGGATTGCTTGCTTCTAATGCACAACTACTTAGAGGATATCTATAAGACTGCATCAGATGTAAATTCCTCTGGGTAAGGGCATCTGATGACTAATGTGACTGTAGACTGTAATCAAGGATGAGGTAATGAAAAAAATAAAACAGGCTCCTCATTTTCATGAAGACAGGTGCTTTTAAATGTGTGCGTGTGCGTTTTAAAAGGTGCGTGTCAAATGTCCTAATGCATTTATAAAATGCTAATTTAACCCGAGCAATTATGAATGACCAGTTGTTGTGAGAGGAAACAAGAGTGCAAAGTCTTGAGTTGATGACAAAAACATTGCAGAACATTCCTAAGAAGACAATTTGTTGCTATTAAGATACGCTGACTTATCTAGTGGATAAGATACTGGACTATGGGCCACAAGGTTTAGAGTTTAAGCCCCACCTCTTCTAAGCTGCCACCATTGTGTTTTTGGGCAAGGCCATTACCTCACTATTGCTTAGATTGTAAGACTGTATCAATTGTAAGTCACTCTGGCTAAGAGCATCTGATAAATGCTGTAAATGTAAATGTACCACAGTTCCTTGATAGTTGTTGCAATTAAAAAGTGCATTATAGAAAGTAAACAACTAGGATGCTCAAATAAAGTCCATCTTTAAAGTTAGAGGATACTCGGTCCACCAGTCCAATAGATAATTAGCATTGGTGTTTACAGCACAATCATCAAAATACAGTGTAATGCAGACCTTACTTTTATTTCACGTGAGAGATGGGACCTACGACATATGTCATGGTGTGTTGAGGATATCTCTCAGCATCAGAGATACCAGCAGGGATGCCAGGTGCGAGTGAAGGTGTCAAACCCATGACGCCAGTCAGACATATTCATTTTAAACAGTCCCATTAACTTTATCTAAGCAATGTTTTATTACCTGTATTTAATGTTTCCTGGAGGGAATTAGGGATGTTCAGCATATCTGGCAACACAGTACTGTTGATGTCTGTTGAGAATCAAATACTTAAATTAAGTCATTTACTTAATACAATACAACTTTTTCTTCTAATTTTAGATAAATGTGGTGGAACTACGATGGCACAATGATTATGGGCCTTGGGATCACACCGGCACTGCCAAGTCGCCAAATTTTAACTATGGAGGTCCTTAAAGCACAACTGTTTGGATTGTACGTTGCAAGGTGATCTCAAAGTGATTGCGATTGCTCACATTATAAATCACATGTGCTATGTTGTAAAGTATTGGACAGGTTTTGGTAGTCCAATGAGTTTTGGAGAGAGATGCATTTATGCTGTTGTAACGTTGAGGTGGAAAAAGAAGAAGAAAACATTTGAGACCCAAAACTTATATTTGCTGTGATTTTTATTAACTTGACAAATTACCAGTTCTGATAAGGAATGTGGGAAGTTTTGTTATTATATTATTTGTCTGAACAAAAGTTAAACAAGAACTATATCTTGCTCTCATAGCACACTGTTTATACTGATGTGACTCACTGATATTCCTAACAAAATTATCTACCAATTTAAGTACCTGTACAACTCACTTGCTTTCTTACTAAAACCCCAAGTCTATTTCAGCTACCTGGCTACCTGTTTCACTTTTAATCAGTTTAAAATTCTTCTGTTAACATGTAAATATCTACATGGTTCAGAACCAGCCAACTTATCCGAGCTCCTGCATCCACAGCTCTGACCGAACACTTACATCTGAACATGTACATAATAATAATAATAATAATAATAATAATAATAATAATAATAATAATAATAATAATAATGTGTAAAAATGTAAATGTGTAATTCGTCTGCTTCTGTGATTATATTATTCGGTATTCAGGGTTTATATCTTCATTCTTCTCCAGCCCAGAGAGGGGCAACATAGTAGTTATTATTATTATCTGAAAAAGAAGAATGCAGTTTTAAGTTTAAGCCAGAGAAGTGCAAATAAATGTTTTGTTATTATATAATACTTTCTAAACAGCATTGTTTTTTTTCCAATTGCAAGCTGGGAACCATGGGCACGCCCACTCCTGGGTCCATGAATGCAACAAAACGTATAGTGTATCTCAAACCACCTCCTTAAGATCAAACCATCAGAATTAGATATAAATGCATCTTGGGTGTATTTACATATGAATCTTTTATCTGGCTTAGCCCTATCAGGACACACACCTGTTACTAAATATACACAACGTCCCCAAGTGTAACAACTTGTGTTAGCATGGAGTTTTGGTCAGAAAAATTTTGTTTGATTTATACATTGAGAGGAGGTGAGACAGGGCATTGAGTGTCTGGCATTATCAGCCAAAGGTTATGCTTGCTCTTCTTCCTCTTTTGAAAGAACACAGAGGATTCCACAACAATAAATTCACAAAGTATGCAACTTATCAGTGAACTTGATCAGTCAGCGCTTGCAACTCATCAAGATCCAGTCATGCCTTTTTTCTTATTCTCACCAAGACACATACAGGCACAGAAAGACTTTGTAGTGCTTTTGGCATGATGCGAAGCTTGTTTCACTTGTGTGCAAATGTGAATTTAGAGAGTTTGCAGTGTGTCAGAGTTTCCAGAGAACAGAAAGTTAATTTGTTTGTAGCAACATATTATACCGAGACAATGCATAAGAGTACTCATACAGCAAATACATACAGAGCACACTATTAATTTAATCACTCAATTATTTAGTGCTTACCTTATTGTAGTTACAGCTTGATTTAAAAAAAATGACAGTGTATGTCAGACCTGTGTCATTTCTGGACTCGCTATCCCAAGCCCCTCCATGTTGACACACCCCTGCTACCCAACACAACCCTGTGTCAATGTGCATTACTTGAGTAATTGGACTACAAAATTTGTATGATTTTGTGTCTATGACTTTCTTGTCCAGCCCTTTACAGACTGCCTATTGGTACTGGACTCCAGACTTATGTTTACTTTAGTAGTATTAATTCTAACTGATGACTCAGGCATATGTAATATTGGATTATTTTTCTCCAAAAATTAATGGCATATGTACAATATATTGTCCATGCAGTACTCCAGCAGACACTACAGAAACGTTCGTGTTTTGCTGTGGGGACGCTCTCACACGCCCGTTAGCCAGCTAAAAACAAGAAGAGAAAAAGAGAAAGAATCTGGCAGGAAAAGATGTGGAATTTGTTAGATGCATATTTGTTACAGATAATCTAGTTTTCATTTAAATAATGACCTTGTTTGGAATGGCATCAAGTAGCACACCAGAATCCAGCAGAACAGAATTCAGAATTGTTATCAAGCTTCTCACTCAATTATGTTCCTTGTCGCAGGATTTAAATATATACAAAATAATGCTTCACCCAAAGGGCATCTATAAATAAATAAATGTCTTTTTTATAGCCCACAAACACAGCTGTCACAACCTCTGTTGTGTATCCAAAGACCCAATTTACATTTTTCATGCTTTTTGTGACTGGACTGTATCCTGATAAGACTTTAACCACTTACACTTAATAGTCAGTTGTATTCCAGTCAACCGAACTGAAACCCAATTTGCTGTTTTCTGGTATTTAAATCAGCTTCGAAACACTGGGCTTCCTTTTTCATTTGCAAAACATATTTGTGGAGTTGAGGTGAAGTATGAGGTAAGATATGAGGAGCATTGTGAGAAACTGCAGAAGGAGGAGCAATATGAGGAAGCTGTTTACAGTGTGAAAAATTTAAGGATCAGTACAATAAGCAATATATAGAGCTGTAGGAGAAATATGGGGAAATGTAGGGGCAATATCAAGAACTGTAGCAGAAGTATGAGTAGCAATATGAGGAACTGTAGCAGGAATATGAGGAGCAATATAAGGAACTGTATCAAGAGTATGAGAAACAATATGAGGAACTGTAGCAGAAAGATAAGGAACTGCAGCAAGAGTATGATAAGCAATATTAGCAACTGTAGCAGGAGTATGAGGAGCAATATAAGGAACTGTAGCATGAGTATGAGGTTCAGTATAAGAACCTGTAGCAGGTTTATGAGGAGCAATATGAGGAACTTTAGCAAGAGTGTGAGGAGCAATATGAGGAACTGTAGGATGAGTATGAGGATCAGTATAAGAACCTGTAGCAGGATTATGAGGAGCAACATGAGGAACTTTAGCAAGAGTGTGAGGAGCAATATGAGGAACTGTAGCATGAGTATGAGGAGCAATATAAGGAACTGTAGCATGAGTATGAGGAGCAATATAAGGAACTGTAGCACGAGTATGAGGAGCAATATGAGGAACTGTGGGAGGAGTATGAGGAGCTGTTTAAAGTACAGGATGAGGAACTGTAGGATCAGTATGAAAATGTACACATTAATGTACACATTTGTACACAAAGTACACAAGCCACAGTAACAAAAAATTACACAGAAAACGATGTCTACACATAAACTCTTATAGCAATAACGTAAAAATATTATTTAGATATGCTAAATAGACAAAAATATAGTGAATATGCAGAAAGACATGTTGAATATGGTAAAAATATTGACATGAAATCGGAAAAACAGAAAGACGGCATATCAGACAGTTTCAAACGGCTGACATCGGCATTTTATGGCTATATAAGCAGCGTGAAAAATCTGTTTTTGCTGAATCTATCATCCAACACTCAAATAGTTTGTTCCACATACAATGTGCAGGACATGTGTTGAAAACCTTAGAAAAAAATCTCAGCTTTGTAATCTCAGCTTTTTTTTGTTCTAATAGTGTGGCAAGGGCCTGAAAACCATGTTGATGACTGATACTTGGTGCATGGCAATTCTTACAGACGTGAACACAAAGATAAAATCTTCCATCCAGTACAGAAATTCAGCCATAAGACTTCCGTTCTGACGACGATGAATTCTGTCATTATAATTTTTTGATAAGATTTTGCTGCCTCAGAAGTTGATGCAAGAATGTGCCAGCCATTCGTTTAAGCTGAGTTAAATGGTTTGGTATAAGATCTTGATCTGAACTCGTCAGTAGAGTTACTTAAGATGGCGCCGGTGAGGTTGCTGCCGTCGCAACCGTTCCGAGCATCCTCCCTGGCAGGTGAGTTGAGTTGAGTTGAGTTGAGTGCTCCTCACACTCTTGTTACAGTTCCATATTTTACTCCTCATCCTACAGTTCCTCACTCTGTACTTTAAACAGCTCTTCATACTACTGCTACAATTCCTCACAATGCTCTTCATATTCTTGGTGCTAACAGCGCTATCAACAGCCCATTTGATGTGGTGCTGCTGGAGCCAATGAAAAGCACAGACAAAGCAGCTAGGGGTAGGAAACTCACACCTACTAGAGGAGGTAACACCCTCATCATCACAGAGCACGAAGTACGGAGGATGTTCAGGAGAGTGAACACCAGGAAGGCAGCAGGACCAGACGGAATCCCTGCATGTGTGTTCACAACAATCTTTAACATATCTCTGGAAGAATCCACAGTACCCAAGTGCTTTAAACAGTTCGTCATAGTACCCGTGCCGAAGAAACAACAGCCCGCATGCCTGAACGACTACCAGCCAATTGCCCTGACCCTCATTGGGATGAAGTGCTTTGAGAGACTCATCAGGAACTTCATCACATCCACATTACCTGTAACACTGGACCCACTGTAGTTTGCATATAGACAAAAAAGATCCACAGATGATGCAGTGAATTATCTGGAACACACTGCACTCACACACCTGGACACTGGAAGGGGTTATTATGTCAAAATTCTGGTTGTTGACTTCAGCTCAGCATTTAAGACGATTATTCCCTCCAAACTTACTGATGCTGGAGAACCTCGCCATCAACCCACCACTGTGAAGATGGATGTTCAGCTCCTTAACCAACAGACAACAGACAGTGAGGGTGGGGAAGCACATCTCACCATCCCTAACCATCAGCACAGGAGCACCCCAAGGCTGTGTACTGAGTCCTCTTCTGTACTCACTGTACACCCACGACTGCATTGCCACGTCCAGCTCTACCACCATCATCAAGTTCGCCAATGACACCGTTGTGATGATCCTGATCACAATCAACAATGAGAAATGTTTCTCCTAAAATTGCTTAGAAGAAATAGCAGTAGTCAACAATGAGACATTAGATGCTTCTGAGGTTAAAGGAGATAAAACTGAGAATTAGTGTTCAGATACATACAAAATCCGAGGAGATGTCCTTGTCTTAATTTAATCTCTTTAGAAACTCCATATTTTTTCTTTTAGGATGAACAGGAATTAAGCAATGGAAAAGCCACATCATTCAGAACTTAAAGACTTATTAAAGACATTCAGTTCAATTAACACAATTCTCTGATAAGTTCTTCCTTTTATTCTTCAACAGAAATAATTGTGCACAGTAAAAAGATCAGATTTTCATTCTGGTGCTGAAACTTGAACAAATAAATCAGACACCTGATTAAAAAAAAGAGCAACTGAAACACTAGCAAATATTGTACAATGCTTTATTATGTAGTGTGGGACTGCAATCATTATTCAACAGATAAATGGGTTATACTCTGACAGTAGTTAACTAATATTCCTAGCAAAATAGCTAAAACTGAAAAGGCTTAGTCTTTGGATGAGAAATGGTCGATCTCATACTGAAACTCATCTTTAGTAAATGTGTGTTATTTTGGCAAATATGAGCATAATACAAGACTTTACTGAGATCTGTACTAAAACTCAAGAGGAAATTACTGTGAGATTACTGAGGCCTTTATCTTAGGAGACACATTTGAGCAGCAAAGTCTCCTTTGTCTTTCCATCTGAACTCATTGTTGAAACTACATAGATATTAAGGAGATCTCCTTTTTTTATTTTGGTTTCCTCTAGTGGTAGTTCCATGGAATTGTGTGCTGATTTTGTACAAGCAGCAACATAGCAGTAGTAGTGAATTTACACACTGTAGTGTATTTGCAGGATTGAGAATAATCAACAGTGACTATGAATCCTTGAAATGTGGGTTTGTGCATAGACTCAAACCTGTGACCACTATGCAGTTAAATACATGCTCAAGCAACAGATGGTCATTTTCTCCTCACCTCTGCACTGTAGTCCTTGCCTCATCAGCCCCCAAAGTAATGAACCACAGTGATCACAGAAGGTGGGTACTTTGTAGTTGTGAATGCTGAATTTGTGAGGCATGTTTACACTGAAGCGCTGAGAGCCCACCTGCAGGGGGAGACCAAGACAATAAAGGAAGAGCAGATCAGCCAGGAGAAAAAGGTGTAGTGTTTCAATTGCATTTATTTAGGCCAGATTTTTTAAATTGTTTGTTCCTCAGATGTCCCTACTTAAGGAGGCAGGAAAAAAAAAATCTTTATTTTTCAGCACTTTTCAATTTCTCTAGGAATATGTGGAATCAATACAAGGACGGAGGAAGAAAAAAAAATATATAGATTTTAAAATAAAATGTATTTAACCTACAATTAAATTAAAGTAAATATGAAAAAAAAAATTAATGAATAGAAGAAAACCGTTGTCTCTCCACCGGAGACCATTGGTGCGGCGAAGCAATAAAAAAAAAGTCTGGCCTTACACATAAAAAATGCCTTTTCATTTCTTTTTACCTCTTCAGCTGTGTCATCCTGTTTCTTCAGGCCTGCACACTTAGTAATGATGAGCTCATGACAGCGTTTGTGGACCACACATGTGCACACTGACCAACATAAGAAATAACAGATGAAAGTGCATGTTTCTCACTTTAAAAGAAAATACTGCAAACAAATGGATAGACCATATAAAAGGTTTTACCTTGACACTGATAGCCCTGCTTTCCCAAAACTCCCCTGTGAAAACAAAGAGTCTTATGTCTTGTGTGAATTTCTCTTATCCATTCATTAGAGTAGCATGTCCTCATAATCCCAGTCCTATCTTATACTGATACTTATATTCAATTATTTGACATGCTTATAATAATCAGAATAATAAATGCAACCTACAAATAAGCATTTGAAGGACAACCAATGCCTTCATTTATTTTCATTCAATGTGTAAGGAAACCTAGGTACCCTTAGGAAACTCATACAAGAGGAGAACATGCAAACTCTGCACAGTCACCAAGTGGACCACAACTCAGACCCAGTTTTCTGAATCTACGAGGAGACAGCACTAACCATTGCGTGACTGCGTCAATTAAAATATTTCTGAACTGAAATACAGTTCTGTCTTTCAAGTACATTACCTGTTGGGGCAGTATACCCTGCCAAAAGAAAGCTGCGTTTTCCATTACCCATGAGTCTGTGCAGTATCAAGGTAAATGTACAACTCACCAGATGAATTCACGGCAGTGTGAGCAGTAAGTAGGCTGTTTCAGGTAGGTGGCCATGAACTTGTGCCCGTTGACCTGATGAACTCTCCTCCGAACTGCTCCCTGTCTCTTCCTGGGCCGCATACGTTCTTGAAACACCCGTTCCTCATTCTCGTGGCCCCCTGCTAACACACACAGATACTGGAGTTTTAAACTATATATTATACTATGGTCAGATGGCATGGTGTTGGGCATTTTGATACTATACAACTACTGGGTTTGACATGTTCTTCCCATATCATGGGACTGTGGTAGCCTAGCAGTTAATGTACTGGACTCTGGACCAGAAGGTCCAGGGTTCAAATCCCACCTCTGCCAAGCTGTTACAGTTGGGTCCTTAAGCAAGGCCCTTAAACCACCATTTCTTAAATT
>JAVSBV010000097.1:8679760-8702795 GCA_033117975.1 Parotocinclus spilosoma
TGTGTGTGTGTGTGTGTGTGTGTGTGTGTGTGTGTGTGTGTGTGTGTGTGTGTGTGTGTGTGTGTGTGTGTGCGCTCGTGTATGTAATGAATTCGAAGAATCAGTATGCATTTACCGTTTATTTGTTACCATTTTTCACCATTCTTGTAGCAAATCCACATCTCCCAATTTGGCAACAGAAATTTTAGGTTACAATTCTGGCTGACTTGCACACCTTAACCACTGTAGTTCACACAACTCCTCTTCCCACTTGTCGCTAATTATTTCTGGCATTTGTCTGCTTCAGTGGCAGGGAAAGCTCTGAGTCAGGTCTAGACTAGCTCAGTAATGTTACACACCAGCAGATCAGCTGGTAGTAGATCCTTTGGTTCATTTATAGCCGTGGCCTTGTGTGACTGCATATCTGCCTGGCAACTCTCGCTGTGTGGCTCTGCCAGCCAATGTCCACTTTTACATGCAAGTTTACACACACACTGCTGCTGCACCCTCATTTAGTATGGCTACCCATTCCTGACATGCTTCACACACCCATATTGTGCAGTTACTAACACTGCATATCAAGAGACATTTTTTGACCATAAATGATACACTGACACAATGTTTGCTGTTTAGCTGACTTTACAGTTATTTTAACACACTGTATATCACTTCACACATTTTAACCTAAGTGTCTTTGTGCATCGCAGAATTGTTGCTCCGTAAATTGGCACACTGACCTTTCAGGGTCTAATTTCTGTAGTTTTTTTCAGCCACTAAGTATCTGTTCTGTTTACCGACAGGTCCAAGTCTTCCATATATGGGGAAAGTGGAAAGAATGTGGAGCAACCTCAGAAGCAGATGTCAGACACTCTTCCACCCCAGTGGTGCAGAATCCAGTGTATGGACTCTGGACATGGACCGTGTCCACTGTGTGGTGGACCTAGGAACACCTCATGAGGGATTGCTCATGGGCGAATCCCAGACTGATCAGGGCTCTGCTCGTTCAGAAGTTCCCTTGGAAGGTGGAGGATATAGACGCCACAACTGTGTTGCAGATATTCCACAGATTCTGGAGATCACAGAGGATGTACAGAGATTCCCACTAGTTCGTAGAGATTCATACTCTCGTCATGCTCCTTGGGGAGGTAAGAAGAAGCACTCTTGCTCAACTAAGACACAGAGCTCTTTGGAGGCTGACCGATGGACAGGTCACTCGAGAGGAGGGTCACGTCGATGGGAGCGTTGCTACAGGTCCAGCTCTAACCAGGAGGTGAGCGATACTGGAGGAGGGAATGGTGGGCATAGCTTAACCGCTTGCTCTGTCCGGCAGCGGCTGAAGGACACAGTAGGCTTATGCTTACCCTTGCCAACAACCTGCCGCTCCCGATCTTCCAAGGTTTCCTCCAAGCGCAAGATCCACATAACAGAGCTGATGCTGGAAACTTGTCCGTTCCCACCGGGATCTGATCTCGCTAACAAGTGGCATCTCATCAAGCAGCACACGGCTCCAGTAAGCCCTCATTCCTCCACTGCATTGCTTGATGCTTTTGACACGACACGGCCATCCCCAGAAGACGAAGAAGAGAGGCTGCGTGAGCGACGTAGACTCAGTATTGAAGAAGGTGTCGACCCTCCTCCAAATGCACGGATTCACACATTAGAGGCCAGTGCACAGAGATCAACCCTGTACAAATTGGGACCAAAGATGGCCCCTTGTTCTGGAGAAGGACCTGGGGAAGTTAAGAGCTCAGGTGTTGGGACAGTGGGAGTGTCTGGAATAGTGGCACAGGTCGGAGCAATACCGTCCCAGACTGTTGACTGTGACTCTGAGGAGGACTCGACAACTCTGTGCTTACAGGCACGGAGACCAAAGCAGAGACATTCCTCTGGGGATGGGCATTCCTCCAGGCAGCCAGGACCCTGGAAGGTTCACACACAAATTGACTTCATTCACTGCCTGGTGCCTGACCTACTGGCCATTACAGCACTTCCCTGCTACTGGGGAGTGATGGATCGATATCAGGCAGAGGCACTGTTGGATGGCCGGCCAGAAGGAACCTTTTTGCTGAGAGACTCTGCCCAGGAGGACTACTTGTTTTCTGTCAGCTTCCGCCGTTACAACCGTTCATTGCATGCACGTATCGAACAGTGGAACCACAACTTTAGTTTCGATGCACATGACCCCTGTGTCTTCCACTCCTCCACAGTCACGGGATTGCTGGAGCACTACAAGGATCCGAGTGCATGTATGTTTTTTGAACCGCTGCTTACAGTTCCCCTACACAGGACTTTCCCATTCAGCCTGCAGCACCTGGCACGTTCTGCCATCTGCAGTCAGACCACCTATGATGGTATCGGTGCCCTGCCTCTGCCGCCAGCCTTGCAGGACTTCCTCAAAGAGTATCATTACAAACAGAAAGTACGTGTTCGCTGGCTAGAAAGAGAACTGCCTCTGAAGGCCAAATGAGTCCTGGATCTGAATGCGTCTGAGAAAAGCAGGAGCTATGAAGGAAAGAGATTCTGCCAACAGGAACGTGTGTGGATCAAGTAGAACACTCACTTGTCAGGCTTTGTGCTCACGGCATACGCTGTCGTTTTTATAGTTAACACGTACGTCATATGAATTTCAAGTTACTAAGCAGTATATGCTATTTGGAAAGCGTGTGTATTTATTGAGCAGTTTAGATTGGAACAGATTCTTCTACTTTGCTCAGTTTCGCTCATCATACCAAACATCTGCTATGGTCTGCCTGTTAAACCCCTGGACACCTCTGTATCCCTTCTGCTGTTTAAGTTTATTTAGTCCGACATTTTCTTACAAAATGGAAAACAGTTTAATGCACGGTTCCAAACCTAACCAAGCAAGGTTACATGCACTTCCTTTAAAACAAACATTTAGAGTACATGGATAAATACACTCATTCATAGAATCTCAGCATATTTACCAGCAATAACGAACAATATTATTATGATAATATTATTATTAAGGCAACACTAAACAGGGTTATTGTTAAGTCATTCATCGTTTAGCACTGAGCTCATCTTTTTTTAATGGCAGCAGATAGTAAATGAACCTAATTTACTCCTGCTACCTTCCAGCAAGAGAGCTAACTTCCAAATACACACACGTGCTGGTGATTTTGTACACAATCGTGTGATCTAAAGCCGATCAAAACAGTATCATTTCTCAGTACAAATACCATTCGACATCTGTTGCTGTTGAAAACAGGTACTTTTGTCCTTACGCAAGTAATATTTTGAACTGAACTAAATAAAGTGGTGTAAGATTATGAATATTATAGAACATAATGTGGGGAAATAACCTGACTTGTCTTCACAGTGATCACTGTGGTCTGTATTACAGTTATCTAGCAGCTTGAGATATAAGATAAGCGAAATTTTATATTTAACTGAGGATAAGGACATCAAATGACAAAGTTTTAAATATGGATACATGTATCATATATTTCTCATTATGAAATTATTAGGAATTATTTAAAGATTTATACTTGTTTGCACTAACTCTGGGTATCTGACCAAGTGACATTATATCACTCCATTGGTAGACCATTTCTTCATCACTTTTATAAAAACATTTAATGCTTGAAATGGTGAAATGGGTAATAAGATAAGATAAGAAGTCTGTAATGTAATAGTTTCCACATATTTAAAAGTGTCTAGAAATTGGTTAAATAATCCTAAAAGTTACCATAACCTCATAAAGAGAAGGCAATACAAAAGCGTCCTGTTTAAAATATTTTCCTGCTTATCGTGGTCGAGGTCGATCAGAACATCACAGTCATAAAGAGAAAAATAAATCTGTTTAGATAAAGTTTTCGTTTGGTTTATTTTGTTGTATGGTCAGTCATTTTTCAATTCACTAATTTTATTTGGTTTACTGGAAAGAATTGGGTAATTCTGATAATTGCTTTACCTTCCTACACTTCACTATAAACAAAACACAAATGTAATAGATGCCAGTTGTATAATTGTCTAGTGTTTATATCCTGTTTTCTTACCAAATGTGGTTAGTTCCACTTGAGTTGCACTTTTACCCATTGAGAAGCTGCATTATGCTTCTTGTGTCATGCTATATGTGCACTAAGGAACGCGATTCCATTAACACTGTAACAAATGATGGATTAGCCAGCTCTATAAATAAAACCTAAGATAAAATGGTGAGAATTAATATTTTTTATATACGACAAGTAAATGCTTAAGGACGTGTCTTCAGTTCAGTGTCATACAAATTACTGGTATGTTAGTACAGAAAGCTGCTCAGGTCCACTCAAAGTTTATCTTATGCATAATTCTGTGTCACAGTGATACTTTTGTATTTTAGAGTTTGAATTATGTGTCTGTGTACTTTAGCAGTATTTCAATGGTCCTTCATATCTCTCATGGGTTTGGGGATTGATTTGTAATCTGTCCCAAAATTCCAAGAACCAGGTACCTAAAAAAAATAAAAACAACAATATCGATTTCACTTACCAGTTTCTACTAACACATTTTATGCTTCAAATAAACAGCCATAATTACTGCAGAATATATGTCTGTATGAAAAGTCTGAAAATGTCTGAAAAGGCTAATTGCAATAATTATGTGAAGTTGATCTGTTATAAAGGAGGTTCCACCTCTAACTTGATAAAATATCAAAATAAAGCACCAGCATGATTATGCACGTCAGCAGTGTACTACCCCCCCCCCCTTAAACCCATTATAATCCCAATTTAATTCCATTATTTTTTTAAAAACACTTAAGGTAAAATGGATTACTTTCCATTTGGACCACATGTTTTTCATTCCAGCAGTAAATAATACGTAGTACCAGTGGTAATTAAGGTTCTAGGTCATTGTTTTAGTACATATAAGATTATCCTGCATTAGCCAGCTCAACAGACAGTGCAGGATATTTTATATATCTAAACAACTGGCAAATTTCCATTCACCAATTTGGAATTAAAACTTAAAATCAAACTTATTAAGCAGAATCGGAATCAATAAAATACAAACAACACAAAACCATTCAGTCTATTTTTTAAAATTCAGAGTAAATTCATTGTCAATTATGATGCTTTTCTTGCTGACGGGTGTTTTCAGGACCGTGTTAATATCAGAAAATAAGTTATTTCTTTATTTACTCTGCAACTGACTAGGATAACCTTACAGAAAACCAGTTGCTCTTGTGTTCTGTGTGCAGATGAATGTTGTAATGTAGATTTAGTAGGTGTTGACATATTTACACTTAATACCCATGTACAAAGTGACAACCTGTGCCTTAATCCCTCCATCTCCTGCTTCCACACTCAGGTCCTGTCCTCTCGAACGCTGTGGCTTGCTCACACGCACACACTATGGGCTTTCTATGAGGTTCTTGGCAGAGTTATACCCTGCCCTGCCCTACAGGCACTAATCACAGGCTAAATTTACTAACATAGCCTCTAAACATACCACGTGCTAAAAGGACCAGTCTGTGTTTCTTAATGGGTTTTATGAAAATATAGAGTAGAGGGACTTTTTTCTTTTCTCCCCAACTTGACCACATCCTCAACATCACGCTTTTCTTGGATATGTAGAGCTGTTGTTTGTGTAGTCTGCCTGGCCTCCGCACTGTTTGGGCCCTATGCTAAAGTTAGCATTAGCACAAGGCTAACACAGGGCTCCATTGAGAGCTTTTGAGTGAGTTAAAAAACCCAATCGGCCATTATTTGGTTAAGGCTTAAAGGAACGTCTGCGGCCATTGCAGGTCTTGTACACTCCTCCCAGGTATTCAGGCATTGTCAGATGATTATTAAAAGAAATCTGAAAATTGTTCGGTGACAGAAAGTAAACTGTGTATGATTATGATATAAAATGGTCTGATTTTCTGTATCAAACATTTTGACTGAAAGCAGGGGGTCTTATGTTTTTCATGCAGTTTGTTCACTATGGGAAACTGGTATGCGGTAAGACATCACAGTGCCACGTTCCCTGTATGAACTGGAAAATGTGTTGTGGCATGGTTACAGAGGAGTAAGGGAGGTTGCACGCTGTGTTCTGTTTAATAGTTGAGCTGCGTCCATGAATATGCCCACGATGCTACAATTTGCCCTGTAAAGTAAGATATTTGTCTATGCTGGTCTAAGATTGTGGGATCGATTCTGAGCCTTCATTGCTATTTATAGAGGGGAAACACTGTCAAGAAATGTTCGCCAAGACTAACATCTGATTTTAGATTAGCTGTAGCTTGGCTCAAATGTTACATGCAGACTTTGATTTGTACTTTTAGAATACGAGTTGGTTCTTGTGGAACATTTTAATGCAAACACAGTAACACAAATCTCCTCCTTAGTATGCAATGAGTGTTATGTAACTGTGGCTGGGTATCTTGTCATATTATTGTTGTCTGTGCCCATTGGTTGATGCATGAATTCAGGCACCATTCTTGACAAGCCTTGACAATGATGTGGACTAATGGTCATTATCTATCCCACAAAGCTTTATATGTTCTGACTGATCACAATATACCTATAGCCACAGGCTGGCTGAACCATCTCACACAACTGTACACTAACTTAAATTATATTCCTTTTTCAGTTATTTACCCATTGAATGAAATCAGAGTGTTGTAAATGGTGTGGATAGTCACATTTCAGTTTTTGTGTTTACTTCTCAACCTCCTCATCTGTTTTTTTTTTCTCTTCTATTTTTTCCTTAAAAGATTTGTAAGCCAGTTGATACCATGCTTGCAGTTTTCACTGTTGGTGCTTTGTGAGTGCTTCATTATCTAATAATGCAAATAAAAAATGTAAAGTGTTTCTGACAGTCAATCAATTACCTGTTAACTGATTTGTGGTTTTATGTGTTTAACCTGGTTGTGTCTGTTTGACCACATTGTACTTGTTTTTAATTGTTTATTGTGTAATTTTTATGTACAAGTAGCCTCCAGTTATCTTTGGAAACCTAGTTTGTGTCATCTTCTTTTAAGGTCATGCAGACCTAGTGTTAAGTTACACTGCTAATGCATACTCGGTCACTCCCATTCAGCTATTTTGGTTATACAGGTAGTCCCTGTTTTGCAATGCGGATACATTCCTAATACATTGTAAGATTTTCCACAGCTTTTTCTCACATTTATAAACACTCATCACTTCTGCCACATCACTCCATACTTCACACATTTAGCACAAGGGAGTGCGAGAGAGTATAGTACTGCGTATCGTTCACCCTTAAGCTAAATTCAAGATTTCTGCTGAATGGGTATTTATGTGTATTATCAAATTCTCATCACATAACTGAAAAAAAACTCATAAATCAGATCATCGTAAAACAGGGACTACCTGTACTTGGATTTGATTGTATTGATTTATCTCCAAGCAGTATAAAGTTATCTCAGAAAAACTAATACCAGCTGCAATAACATTTACCATTAAGTTTGAGTCATCTTCGTTGTTACACTGAATCTGCATACTTGGCCACTGCCACTCACCTATTTGGGCTATGCTTTGGGTTATAAGCGTAGCACTTTAAAGACGTGTTGCATTTAAGTTGTTTGATCCTTTCCTATGTACAGTACTGGACACAGCTACCATATTGCTAGAGGTAAAGTCAAATAGTTTGTGTTAGTCAGGATGCTTGTGCCTGGGCATTTTTTGCTTTTGGTGAGCCCATTTTCAGTCCAGAATTGACACTGATGTATTTATTATGGACTTTGTCACTGCAGTGCTAAGAATGATCCGCCACCCAAAGAGCACTTGATCTGTGGTAGTGCTGTGAGGGTCCTTTGAAGATCAGAGTAAAGGGGAATAACAAAGTATGTAGAGGAACAGATGGACTACAATTGTGCTGTGACCACTAAGTCTTTAATAAAGAATGAGTAGAATATAAATCGCAAAATATAGAATACATAAGACGTTCTGTTACTGTTTTAGACATGATGAAATGCATATTCACATTCTGTGCTATTTTGTTTGTTTCTAAATTGTACAATTTCTATGTTAGGGACATGTAGACTGAGCCAAAACATTGTCTACCTAATATGCTATTGGCTCTCCACAATTTGCTAAGTCTGTTCCATCTTGTGGAGGCATGGGCTCTACAACACCTCTTTAAGTGGTTTATTTAACAATACACAAGCAAACCATTCTTAAGCAATGTGTGCACTGTGGTAGGGCACTATATACTGGTAAAAGAGGCAGCTGCCATGGAGGATTATCACTGCCAAAAAGGGGTTTACCTGGTCCAAAAAGATGTGTTGATAAAAGCAGCATGTCAAAGTGACAGCCACATAAATGCACGTAACCAGGGATTCCCAGTATCACACTCCCTTCACCAGCTTGTCTATTTCCTTCAGTACATCCTGCCAATCAATACACAAGCACACCTCTTTCTTGTGATGACATAAAACAGCACTTCCCAGATAAGCTGAACTTCTTCCATTGCTCCAGCGTCCAGTTCAGGGCAAGATCCAGGCTTGCAGGCACATTGTAGGAATTTCCAGTTGTAAATAGGTGTTCGGTCTAACTGGTCTGTGACATTTCAGCCCCATGCACAACAGGGTGTAATTTATTATGTGTTGCAACACTTCACAGGTAACCAACATTACAACATTGTAGTGATTTGTGTCTCAGTTATTCTTCTGGCCTTCATTTCCCTTGCACATCAGCATGAACCTTGAGGGCCCAGCAAGCCATCACTAGTCTGTGGTTTGCCCCTCTTTGGACCATTCTCAGTAGGTACTTGAGGCTCCAAACCAGGTGCACCCTAAAAGCATTGACATTTAAGAGATTCTTCAACTGAGCTATCTGTAATGATTTAACCTTTGTTAAGTGTGGGCTTAGGCCTGCTTATTTCATATACATACAAAACGTCAATTACAATGTTGTGTGTTCTCTCACTCTCTAATATATCTCAGTAATACAATGAATATTATTTTCCTTATTCACGAGTGTTTATAGTGTTTTGTATAATTTATATAGGCAGGATGGCTTCAGATTTCAGAAAGTCTTGTATTAGCATCTTGTAATTCTGAAATTAAATGTACAGGGTGAGTCAAAAGAAACAGGACATTCACAAAGGCTGCCAAAACCATTGTTGTGGTTTCTTTGTAGGTATGGCCAGACGTGATTATACTATCATTATTTTTTATTTTAGATTAATAATATATATAATGTATTGTATAATATATATAATTTATTATTATTCGTATTATAAGTGCCAGATTGTTTATGTATTGCCAGCTGATACCAAGCAAAATATGCTGTTTATCAAGTCCTAATCACAGTTATGAGTTATGAGACTCCTGTTATAACAGGCACCTCCTGTATTTCTCTCATATCGTTCATGGACCAATACCCCCTGCACCTCACACCTGTGGTAAATGCAGATCATGCTCAAGGCACATGCACAAACTCACTCATTCTACTGCACATCATTCTTAACCACTGCTGTGATCAGCGAGAAAGAGAGAGCCTGCTGAGCCTCTCACTTTGGATGGCCTCCAAATCTTTGGCGGTAAAGAGTGAGATGACCTCTTGCTCACCTCGTGCTTAACACATTCACTCTTGCATAAACACACACACACACGTACTTCCACTGATATGTCTTACCAGAAATATATCCTCCAGATAGTATTTTACACTCACTATTTATTATACTGTCTGGAGGAGAATCAGCTTCCTGCACACTACCCTGAATGTCAAGACCAAGAAAAACACCTGGAAAAATGTACCTGACTCCCTCTTTGCAGAAGGAGTGGATTTGCAAGTGAAAATAGCAGTGTTTATTGGTGAGGGGCAGCATTAGCAAACTTCAGTGTGAAGGGGCTCCATTTTTATACATTTATGCCATTTAGCTGATGCTCTTATCCAGAACGACTTACAGTTAATACAGTCTTACAATCCAAGCAATTGTGGGTTAAGGGCCTTGCTCAGGGACCCATGTGTGGCAGAGGTGGGATTTGAACCCTCGACCTTCTGGACAACAGTCCAGTAACTTAACCACTAGGCCAACACAGTCACTTTTATACTTCACATGACTGATATTTCAATCAAGTAAGACACATACTGTAAACTATATGCAGATATAACTATATTTACTTAATTTAATATTTATGTTTTGAGGATCATAGAAGTCGATATGTAATATTCATATGCATGAATGTAAACTTAATACTTATTAATAAAACAAACAAAATCACAGAGGGACAGTCTCTTTGTTTGTGTTTAAATATTTACCTTTTACTCCAAGTTATGTAAATAAGTACGGTAAATCCAAATGCTTGAATATTCCACAGGTTATGTGAGTGTATAGTATTATCCATAATTCCTACTTTTACCTGTTTAATATTTATACTTTTTCTAGGTTTTGTTAGAATGTTAAAATACATCTTAAACAAAAGCAACATAATGACATGCAATAACTATAGAGTGATAAACATGTTGCCACTACCATGATATCACTGTCACTTTGGTGTTGAATGGGAACTATTTTCAGATCTGGTAAAACATTGGTAACTTTCTTATAGATAACTAGATGAGTCTGGTATACAGGATGGTGGAATCTTTTGGACAATAGTGGCATGAGTTCTTGTCTGAATTGAATCAGTTTATGCATTTCAGCTCTTAAGCAGCAATTAATTTAAAAGCTGCTCAGAATCTGGTCATTGTAAATGTGTAACAAATGTGAAAGAAGATCCAGATGCTCAAAGCTAAATAAGCTCTCTATTCTTTCACTAGTCATTCTAAACCATTCTTCTTCACATAGGTATTTTAAGTGCATCAGTATTGTAAGGGATATATGCAGCTAGTACTCTTATAACTGGCCAATAAAAAAATCTCTATACCACAGCCATACATAAGCTATCTTAGCTAATTAACCTTGTTATTTAACAAGGCATGATCTATGTGTAGCCCAAAGGGTTGCATACAAAATGTGTAAAAATTATGTATATGGATGATATAATTAGAAATTCAGCTCTTCATGTGTCCTGTTTCAATGTTTAGTTCTTACTGCACATCTAGCAATTTAGCAAAATGCGTGTTGCTCACTTCAGGAAGTATGGTACAGACTTACTTTTGCTTGAATTCTGGGAGGTGGGTTGCTGAGGTCTCATGTGACCCCTTTTGACTTTGTTACCTTCTGGTTCCCCTCTTTTTTAGCTATGCTGCTATAAGTAATGCTTACAGAGTTTCATGCTGCACATGGCATCAGTAATTGTTAATAGACTCTGTGACCTTAATAATGCACGCCACCATTTACAGCAGATTCTGTAAAACAAATCTTCATATTTATGTGCAAGGGTAGAATGTGAGGTCATACAATAAACACTTTGTGAACAGCCGAGCCAAGTGTCGGCCATAGAATATGTATGATTCATTAGAACCTTAATATATTGCTTTTCCCTAACAGGATGTAATCATCTTGTAAATCTTTTACTGGACTAAACTTGAAATGTTTTAAAGAACAGGCTGCTGAGCTATTTTATATTGAAGTATTATAAACTAGTAATCTGTTACATATTGCAATGCTGGCAGCCGCCTCAGTGTTGTGAGAAGGCAGGGATTCCTGATGGCACCCAGCATGCTCTGTTGGTATGTAGAACACAGTTTAAAGGAGCCCTTCCAGCTCCTGTTTGCTCTTCCACATTAAAGTCAAAAGTGGGATTGATCAACAAAGAAGACGAAGGTGAGGGAGCAGTGACTGAGCAAGACTGATGCCACTAGGTGGAGAGGTTCACTGGGTAAAATGCTGCCTGCCTGCCTCTCTCTGCCTGGGTTACTTTGGGTGCTCAGTTTTTTTCACCCAGTCCAAAGACATGCATTAGTTTAACTGATTACACTAAATTGACCAGGTCTGAGTAAGTATGACTAGTTCCGATTTAACCTTAAAGAAACTCAATAAACAAACAAAATGAAAATAAAGACAGGAATGAGTGTGAGAACCATAGTAGCAGAGTAGTACAGGGCCAGATATATGGCAGCATCATAAAAGTTGGTGGAAAGCACCAATGTTCGATGTAGACATTGTCAGAGTGGTCAAACTAGACTGTTTGCAAACTGACATTATTCAGCATGGATCAGATATGTGCTCAGTGGTCTTCCATCAGCTCCACTGTGGGTAGAGGCATGTTCTGAAGGATTCTGGTACATTCTTTATTCATGTTTACGTGTTATAATAGTAGTTCTAAGTAAAGTCTATAGTTGTTTGTTTGTGCTATCTAAAAATAGGCCATAAACCCAACCCTTGGTTTTTAAAAGGAAACGTACATAGAACCACTGCATTCACTTTACAAATAATTATTAAGCAAACAATTTTTATTTATTTTGATAAGAGGCATTTAGCTTCTGTGGTCAAATTGGTCCAACGCTTTTTTACACTAGTGGTTTCAGCCACTGTAGAATACTATATTGTTGTCTGGATGGCCTTCCTGTAAACTCTGGGCTTTTGAGCTCTGTTCTCTATCACCTACTGCCTCCAGTGGGTTCTGGAAAGTTTTTCTCAGACTGAATGCTGGCAACGATTTTCCACTCTATATACATGTTTATGAAGTCCTGACAAAATCCCTCCCCTTCAGCTTCTCTCTTTTTCACTTCCTCTTTCCTTCCCTCTGGGACCTGACAGGCCAGTATTTAGTTTCAGCTCCTAAAGAAAGGAACTCCTCGGAGTCCTGCAGAACTGTAATTGAGTTGTGGGAAGGCCATTGTGTGAAGTTTTGTTACATCTGCAGACTAGAACACACGAGGATAAGTTAATTTGGTGGTACAGAGGCTCATTCACCCCTGTACTTAGAAGTTTAAGGTCATTTACTCAGCACTGTAGCCTCTGTGATGGTGCTAAATGGGCTCGATTTTGTATAGACCCAGGAATCAAGTTGCTAGAGCTAGCGTACATCTCCATAAGCTAATGTAATGCATCAGTTGTGGTGTCATGTGTCACTTCTTGTGCCTATAATCCTTGGCTGTGCCTGCTCAGTGATGTAACTGTGGTATAGGTCCAAGGGCGGTGCACTCCATTATTATTCTGCAGTGATGTTCATCTTGAAGCAACAAAGAATTTGAAATTGGTACAATTGTTGGCAATAGTTAAAAATGTATGATCCTGATCATGATGAAAACGTCTTTTTTACGTGATGTATGTAACTTTTGAATCTTTTTCCAGATGAACGAGCCATGATATGATGGAGTATTCATGAAGCACTTGATGCCAAGGCAAAGTCTAAATTACTTCATTTCCCTTTTGAAAAACACACTGTATATACAGTACACACTTATGCTAGCTTTTGCCCGCACCTGGATAAATTACACGGTTTGTTGATTTTCTAAATGAAAGGAAGTTAACATAACCTCTGCAGGAAGCAAGAAAAAATATGATGTATTTCTGCCAGTATTAATGCATCATCACTGATTTGTTGAAAATAAAACATTACAAACATCAACCACAAACGTTAATGTTGGATACAGATGACCCACCTGTGATTTTGTCTTTAAGGTCGCTGAATATGATGACTTGATAGGTCCGACTCCTAACAAATTCAAATCATTGGTTCTGCAACTCTTCTATTCAACAGTCACAAGCACATCTCAAATACAGTAATAAAATAAATAGAACTGACTCTAAGAAACAGGCTGGCCTCTGTGAAAGGCAGCCAATTTTCCATTAAAGTTGGCAAAACATTTCTTTGTTTTTGGAAGTTAGAGTGGAAAGTTGATTAAAGTACTTGTGGAGAGTGAGGAAACCAATTAAAGTGTCATATTAATAGACACTGAAGTTTTTGTACAACTAATTCTTCTTCCATTGTTTGACTATGGAGATTCCTTGCCTGTATGCTTCATATTATAAACCTGTTAGCAGTGAGCATGGTTGAAATAACAAATATCACTTGAAATCATATCTGCATACTTTTGGCCATATAGTGTGTTCCTAATGAGCATGTGATGTATAATTTAGTAACAAATAATTTAGTGATCCTCAATTATTTCATTAGTACAGTCAGACCCTGGCACCTCGGAACTTGGTTCTTAAGGCATTTTGACTGAAAAAATAGTTTGAGCACTTACAATTCTAAACATCCGTTTTGTTGCATTCAATACATAGAACCACAGGTTGGTCTCACAATAGGTCTCGTTCTGTGGAGATCTTCACTGTATTTCTGGTGTTTTTCTTTATAGTTCATATCGATCAAAAATAAATTGCATTCTATCAACAGTACATTATTGTTAAAGCAAATAAGCCACCATGGGTGATAAGAAGGTTAGTAACAACCAACCAAAAGGAAAACAGTGAGAACCCCTGCGCAGTATGAAACTATATTTTTTTCACTTTCAATACATGATTCAATACATTACAGAAGATATTCAACTCTTTATTATAAAATACACTGTGTTAATGATTTTGTATGACCGGTGTTTAATGTATGTGTTTTAAGCATGTTTAAGGTAGGCTCTGCTATGATATATCAAATCTGTATTAAACCCATCGATTCATGATACATATAAATGATGATGGATTTGTCAGAAAATATTTCCATTGTAAATCTTTGAGTGCATATACATTAAAGCTTCATCTGGAAAGGAATAATTCAAATTACATTATTACTTATGGGAAAAATTGCTTAATACTCATGGTTTTCTTCTCCTAACAAGACTTTTTTAGACAAATTAATGATTGTTAGGGGTGTGTACTGTAAAGGGCTTCTTTCTTCCCATATTTTCACTGTGTTGTGTTTCAATGCTTTAATTGGTTTTATTTTGTTTTGGGGCAGCTTTGGCGACATCTTGTGTGCGGTAGTTGAGTCCTGCAAGAGACATGCTTTCACCCAGATCTTCCAATATATTGTGGTGGCTCATTCTCTCAAGCACCTGCAGATCATCTAAACCAATCAGCATCCTCTACTTAAGAAGTGGCTTGGAGCGTGACTGATTGCTGGTTCATCAGTGTGTATTTGCTGGTATTTAGCACTACTCACTATCTCCATTCATTAGCTTTAAGACTAGTTAATATACTGCAATAACTTTTTTTTTTATTGATGCACCCTGTGGCTTGACCTTTTTTTAAGTCTGCTGCTGCGTATTTCGAGCCTGCTCTGCACATTTTCAGCGACACAGCTATCCTCCCACGCTAGCCTTATCATTAGCTCCTCTAAAATGCACACACTTGGATCACCATCACTCACCATTCAAGCACCAGACCCACCAAAAGTACAACATGGAACCTTTTGAGCAGAATTATGATAGTTGCTGACTGTCAATAGCAGAACACATCATATGCACCGTGACAACAAATTTCCTTATGCTAAGTGCCTGTAAAAGCTCCAGGCAGAGAAAGGGGTGTGCAGTAAATGTGCCACCTGTGTCTGTAAAGTGGACAATGAAACTGTGGAAGCTGCTCATGCTTGTTAGTGAATCAAATTATAATCTCTACTGGTGTTCTGTCTGGGCCGTCCAAAGCCTGTTCACTATGTATGCATGACCTCATGGAACCACTGCTCCCAGCACCTCCTGACAGTTAGGTCAGAACAGCATAATTTTAAAATGCATATTTTAGTCATGTTCCCAGGTTTTCCTGTTATCCGAACATATTCTCACTTCTGAAAATTAGGGAATATATCACATGTCCAAGTCACGTGTTTAATAGTTGATCTTCTAAAGGCCATGAAAATGTCAAAAGTAATTCTCTCTTGTTTTGTTATGTGCATTTAATGATATTCTTACTATAACTAAGATGGTCTATAGACATACACTTGTAAGGTCTTATAAAATACACCTTGGTAAATTATCAGAATGTAGGCAGTGCCCTAATGCTATTAGAAGGCATGCAATGTGGTTAGATTTTATAGATTCGCTCATTCTGTACTGTACCTGTTCTGTACTCATGTAAAGAGAACAGAAGAATCTATGTAATGAAATAAAATTTGAATAAAATTGCATGAAGCTGACCAGTACTAATTATGAACAGTAAAATGTGTGTAAAATACCTGTATAACGTTTTACCTAACATAATGTAAACAATATTTCTTTATTTTATTAAATATAAATTAACTTTTTGTAGGATTGATTCTGTAGAATCATCTGTAGGCATGTATTTTACCTCAGTGAACCAAAGAGACTTGACTGTAGTCTGTAGCTTTATTCAAGCACCAATCATGCGGTGTGATTACAGCTCTGAGAACAGGAATCCATCTGTGGTTTTCCTTTGTGCTCTTTCCCAGAAAGATGAATCAAAAGGGGTGACCACTGAGTGTCCCAGGCTCCTTTCATCCCTGTCTTAAATCTCTCAGGACACTGATGGGGGTACAGGACGAAACCATCTTATACTCCCAGGGGTTTTTATACAGCTGTTAGATTCAAAGAGCTGTCTGGGTTGCTTTTGCTAGAATATTTGCTCGGGGGATGGAATGTGGAGTATAAACGAAACATCTTCAGTGAATTTATAAAGGGTATAAGGTAAATACTTGACCGCATGTTTAAATGTGCCTAATCCCATTAATACATTTTACTTGTATCCAATTCATAGGCCCATAATCTTTTCAAAAGCTTGATGGGCTTAGATGTATCCATGAGGATAGAAAGATCTGATTCTTTTAAACTTATTCTTGTATTGTTCAGTACTGGATTTTTTTTAACAAATGGAAAAGTGTTGCACTGTTTAACTGATTATATAACTTTGCTATCATCAACAGTGGCCATTTCTGCAACTCACACAAGGTTATGTCTATACACAAGGTTATTTCAAGACTTATCAATCAAGTCTATACTCAAGTCAATGGCAATTTAGTATAACCAATTAACCTAACACACATGACTTTGGACTGTGGAAGGAAGCTGAAGTACCCAGAGTTAATGACATGAGAAGGTCAGGCAGACTCCATACAGAAAGAACCCAGGCCTCTCTATCCTGGGATTGAATTGAGAGGTTAATGTTAGTGTTGTGTTAATTATCAAGTCTGCACAATTATAGAAGGGTAAGCGTGTGTGTGTGTGTGATTCCTCAGACACAGTGGGACTGCTAGTTAGTACCTTTTAGGCCCACAGTGGATAAACATTATTCACTGTATACTAATACCATGAATGTAGCTTGAAATGTTATTAAACAAACTTTCTCAAATGATCTCAAGGGCATGTTCTACCCACACTGGGACCGCTATACCGTGGTCCAGCTTCATAAAGGTCTGCATTGCACCAGCAGCAGGATATGACCAAACCCTGACTTTGGGCTAAAAATAAGACTCGTTGTTAGAGGAGAATAGGACCAGGAAGGCAGCAAAGAACAGAAAATATTATTCCCATTTAACCATTGGCCTACCTCGTCCCTGAGGCAGAAAAACAATATTGAGAAGGGGGAATAGAAACAGAAAGGACCCTGAGAATTAAATATCAGAACAAGTAAACCACAGAAAAAAAGGCAAAAAATACCATGGGCTGAAAAATGTGTAAGCAAAGCAACACAGCAACTTATTTTATCACTTCAGTGTAAAAGCTAAGAAATACACCTAAACACAAAAAGTGTTGATCTAATTATGTTCCCATGCATGAAGTTGAGAAGAATGTTTGCCAATTTTTTGGGCTCTGCTTCATTTTATTCTCTTTCAATGCCTTGTCCATCCTTTCTGTTGGGAAAATGGGAAAGGAAAAACTTTTGCAGAGTTGTAATGTTGGCATCAAACCCAGTCACTTCCCCCCTCCTCGTTCTTTGGCAAACTGTGTAATGTCTGGCAATGTGCAGAGCTGAGCTAAGAATGGAGCACTCTGCCACCTCACGCAATGTGGCGTTCTGAAATTTCCTGCAGTAAAAGCCTGATTGGGAAGACACCCATCAAATGTGTGTGTTTAACAGAAAAAGTGACAGTGGGAAGTGAAAATATAAGAATTGGAGTACTACTTTTCCTCCCGTCACCACTCAGTAGTTTCTTGAACCCTTCTCTCTTTGTGTCTCTTTCCCAGCTCCTCTCCTCTTTCTCAAATGCCGTTTTCATTTAAACTGTGGCAAGACTCACGCTCACCATATTTCCCAAACCAATAGCTATTTTCTGATTCACTCCCTCTTTTATAGAATTATTCTGTTTTCTCTTTTCCCTTAGTTTTCTTTCACAGTGCTTCATATTTTAATTTTAATGTAGCAACGTGAACTCTTTAAAGCAGAAGTTCTTTTTGGCTTGGAACCCATCCACAAAGGTCAAAGTTTACCAGGGATTTAAGAGAAAGGGGGAGAAGGAAAAAGGCTACGGAAACTTGGATTAAAAGTAGCAGTTTCCATAACTCTGTCCTATCCCTGCTACTTACCATCTGTTGTTAATAAATAAATGATGCTTTATCAGTGATGTCACAACTTAGTGGCAGCTAAAAACATCCTTCTTTGTTTGGAATGTGATGCGCTACCAAATGAAGCATCAATGCATTTGAATAATAACAAGTAGAGTTGGTGGTTAAGGAAGGTGGAATACTATTAGTTATTTGCTTTTTTACCAGAACAATAGTACATGTTCTATCAGTGAAGAATTGTATAATTACTCTGATATGTTCAGATGCCTGTGCAGGACTGAAACAAATAAACTGTTCCGACTAGGATTGATTTTATGATGGATGCACTTTTCTGTGTTTATTTAACATCACTATCAATGGCCATTTTAGCATCAGACACAAGAATACGTACGTCATCTATACACACAGGTAAGGCCAGTTTAGCATAATCAATAAACCTAATGCATGTCTTTGGACTTCAGAGTACCCAGAGTAAACACACATGGACATGGGGAAGACATGCAGACTCCACACAGAAAGGACCCAGGCTGCTCCACCTGGGAGCGCACCCAGTACCTGTGGTTCTATCCACCGAGCCACAGCACAGGCCTAATAAGCATGAGTTGTCAGTGGTGTTTGTAAAGTAACCTCTGAATTTTTCAAATTCTATGAAAAAGTTCTTTATTCTTACCTTAAACACACTTTATTCCACCAAAGAATGATTAAAGCAGAATAACATTCATGTTTTGGAAAGTCTAACGCAACTCAACAGAGACGTTGTAATATCCATGCACCAGGATATATAAAAACTAGTCATGCATGCTTGCGTCAATTAAGCGTAATCAGTTAACCAAATGCATTATGTTAAATTTAATTTTAATTAAAAAACATTCTGTTTAGTGATGAGTCCAGTTTTTATGTCAGTGATGAGGTCATAAACCAGAACGTAAAAAGTAAAGAAAGATTCTCACTGGACAGCAGACATCAAAGTCATAGGTGGTGTGAAGGTTATGGTGTTGTGTGGAATATGGGGCACCCGTGTAATCAGATCCATTTTCATTAACCAGAGCCTAAATGCTCAGCGTTACCTGACAGTGCTACAGTAAACAGGGTTCCCTTCCATTCTGACTGAATATGGCAGTTTCCCTTGTTATTTTTAACAGACTGGGGCTCCAACACACTACAGATCATGTATTCACCAGTGGCTGGATTTGAAATTCCCTTGTCATTGGATTGGTCGTTGTGGACCTGGGGAATGGCCTCCAAGATAACCCGACCTCAAACCACTCGACTTTTAGCTCTGGGGTCTCAAACAAATTATGTATGTTAAGTAAATACACAAGAATCACCACCTTCAGCACCGCATTCTGGAAGCTTGTGACAGTATTTCTCCAGAGATTTACATGTAGGTTCATAGTGACTAGTATCTGCTCCTTCAGCTCTGTATTCAGCACCAGGGACAGCACATTAAACACATCAAATAGCTGTGCATCACAGACAATGTTCTCAATTGTTGTTACAACTTTCTGTGTTGGTAACTATTAACCCATAAGAAATATTGCAAATATGATATTGTATATCAATTTCTGAGATAATTCTGGTCTTTGATTTGCTACATGACCACCTTCCCATAGGATAAAACTGGTCTTTGTGCCAACCTGGTGGCTTTTAAAATGGCGGCCATGTTCTAGACATAGCCTAAAATATAGGACCTTTCACCCATTACTTGGGGTTTGTCAGATATGTCCTGTATCTTTTGACTCACCCTGTATTTAAGGCATGTGTATTTCTGCTTATTAATTCTTACTCTCGTTGAGAGGCTGTAGTTGTGGTTATTGGCACAGGTGCGAGGTTTCCTAATAAATCCCAACTGACTAGTTCCCACACGGTCAAATGTATGTCACATGCACAATGATATTCGAGATACTGTAGGTGCCAGCAGATGCATGTTTATAAAACACAGCTGCTTCTAATTATGTTGCATGTTTTGAGACATTCTGCACCAACCAAAAGAATGTACATCTTTTTACTTTACAGCTACAAAATCTCAAATGTATTCAATTGATTAGGTGCGTGCTTAGCGTGTTGCCTATTTCATTGCAGGGGATTCAGGTTTTGCATTAATGTTTAAAAATTAATCTGTGGGTGTGGTTTAACCTTTGAATTAAGTAGTCTAACAGAGTATACCAGTTTGTTGAATGTTAAAAAATGCAATTAATGTAACAAATATACTCCCCAGACAAAAATATTCGTCACCTTGATTGTTTAAGGTGGTAGTAAGTGTTTAAGGTAGGCAGATGTTGATTATTGGTAATAGTAGTAATTGCATTTAGGTTTTCTGAAAACCCTTTGAAAACACATCAGATCTCAATGAGAAAAAGTATCATGCCGAATATTTTTCCTGATATGAACATTGTAATGTGTTACAAATGAAATGATGCCACATGGAATGAAAATGATCACCCTACAGAGGTAGAATTTAAAGGCACTTTTTTTTTCACAAAGTGAAAAAATTATGCAGCACGATAGTCTCAAAATGGTTGCTGCAAAAGTTCTGAAGTGAAACCTGACAGCGTCGGATAAACCAAACACAAGGCCCCAAAGGTGTTCTACTGAATTTAGGTCAGGCAAGCTGGAGGTGGGGTATCAATATTATTGGTATCAATTCTTTCATCCTTTATGAGCTGTCTGCATACTTTCACAACGTGAGGCTGGGCATTATGGTGCCCAGGGTCTACTGCACCAGAAAAGGGTCTGAGAATGGGTCCAAGTATTTCATCCCGATACCTAATAGCAGTCAGTAGGGGTGTAACGGTACACAAAATTCACGGTTCTGATTGCACCTCGGTAACTAACTGTAATTAACTTAATAACATTGCAACTTCATTATAACCAAAT
The DNA here is from genome assembly GCA_033117975.1 of Parotocinclus spilosoma. NCBI lineage: Eukaryota > Metazoa > Chordata > Actinopteri > Siluriformes > Loricariidae > Parotocinclus > Parotocinclus spilosoma. The sequence continues at coordinate 8,700,853 of JAVSBV010000097.1, forward strand.
GTTGTATTACACTTTTTTTGTATGTTTATAAAAGTTTACAGTAGGCTCCAAACTAAAAGACATTGCTTTTTTTTTTAAATACTAAAATAAATAACGCACTTTTCAAATAGTTCAGCCTATGGCAGATGCAAAAGGCATCACAAAAACTGAACATTTCCAGGTGTTGAAATGCAAAATCATTCAAATAAGATAACATAAAATTGCTTCATTAATGGTTTGGGACCAGTCTGATTTCGGATCTAGAGGATCTAGAGGCGGCTTAAAAGCAGTGGGGATTAGTAGTTGGGTTGAAGGTTTTTTGATCAATTCTGATTATTGGCACATCTGGACGATGCCGCCGAATATGCGTTAGCATGTTAGATTCCACACACGTACCTCACAACTGTCGCACAGCGCCGACAAACTGTCCTCGTCCACCACTCGCTCTCCAGCGTTGTTATAGTTCACAGGGAACCCAAAGTTTTCCCACAAAGATGATTTAAAATAAGCAGGCGGGTCCTCCAACTCCTGGGTCTCGTTTCCACTCACTGGTGCACTGTTTTCAGTTGCCATGCTCAGTCACTGGCATTCAGAGCTGCAGGCTAAGTGGATAGTTTTGTTGCAATTATCAATTGAGCACTTTTCTGGTTCCAGCTGAAACTATCCTTTACACGTTATTTCCGCATTAGCTACGTTAATTGTTTTCGTATCTTATTATAGACTGCATGTACCGTGTATTCTGCGTGCGATTGCGTGAACCGAACCGTGATGGTTCATAAAGAATACACGTACCGTTACACCCCTAGCAGTCAGGATGTCGTTTTCTAGCCTGTAGATGTCTGTGCATTCTTTCAGGGATATGCCTTCCCGGACCATCAGTTATCCACTACCAAACCAGTCATACCAAACAGCTCCATTAATGCGTATAATTCCTTATACAGTGTGGATTTTCTGGAGTCTAAAATGGTTTAATTCACTTTATATTATTCCTAATGGGAAAATTGTACTCGGTTCATGTTTTAAATTCACAACAAGCCTTTTGGAACAAATAAATCATGAAAACCAAGTTTACGCTGTATATGCAAATGCACTATGTTCAAACGTATGTGGTGCATACCTGTATATTAAATACAGAGAAGTGTGTTTTGGATTAGAAACAGAAACCTTCAGGATGCGTGTTTGAATCATGGACTTAGCAAAGCATGAAGCTTAATGATGAATTATGGTGTACTGTGTGCACACTTGTTTGCCTCAAGCTGTGATCTGACTCATAGTTTATATTGCTACGTTCTGAGAGAGCAATTTTATAGAAGTATTTATATCCTGCTTATTATTGATTAGCGTTGCCCAATTCTGCACGTTAATTTGACTCACTCTGTCCAAACCTCAGAGAAAATCCTTCCACGGCAAGGTTAAAGCTTGGATCCAGCCATGCTCAGTTTACTAATCTATGCCAGAGTTACAAAACATTTCAGCTTGTGCACATGTAGAGCTGATGAGTATGTGTTTGTGAAACTTAAAGGAGCAGCACGCATTATCTGGATCATATTGTAATCCTAATGTTTGGCTGCTACTGTACTGCTTGTCAAGTTGTTTACTGAGCCATTAAAAATAAATGGATTAACCCATTAACTGCCATTTTTTTCATGAACATTTTATACTTTATTTCTGTCCGCCTACATCCCATCCCATCCCATCCCATCCCTTCCCATCAGTAGGCGAGTTAATGGGGATCATGGTTTTTATAACTATCTATTATAAGTTTTAAATTCATAACCAGAGATGACAGGATCTGTGCCTTAGTTATTCTGGACACGAAGCATTTCTGTCAGAACAGCTGGGTCCAAACATTACTATTAAAAAGTGCATCCGGAAAGTATTCACAGCGCTTCAATTTTTCCACATTTTGTTACGTTACAGCCTTATTCCAAATTGTATTAAATTAATCTCTTTCCTCAAAATTC
>JAVSBV010000097.1:8703721-8714598 GCA_033117975.1 Parotocinclus spilosoma
AAATTTTTCCTTTAAAATGTTACATTTACTCAGATTAAACTTTTGATCTGTCATCTATGTTCTATTACGAATAAAATCTTGACATTTGCCATCTCCACATCATTGCATTTAGTTTTTATTTACAATTTGTTTAGTGTTCCAACTTTTGGAACACTTTTGGAATCCACTTTGTATGCACATCTCTTACACTCTTTCTTTAAAGAACATTGTTTAAAAAAATCAATAATTGATGGAGAAAATGGAGATCCTGGAGACTGGAGATCCTCTGCCAATTATTGCTCATCAAAGACTTAGCCTTGCTTTTGTACCAAATCATGATTATAATTACTTGTTTGAAATCACATCAGTATTTAGCCCTAAATTTACCCCATTCCAACTTTTAAAAAATATATTGCAGGCTGAAATGCTAGAATGGATGTTTATTAAAAAATAAAATGATCAGACAAAACATGAAATATCTCAGGTTCTGTCTGCAATTAAATAAAAGTCAAAGTACATGTAAGAAACACTGTCTGTTTTATATGCTTTTTTCATACTGGCCCAACTTTTTCCATTTTGGGGTTGTAAATAATTATTTATGGAGATCATGAAAGATGAGATCATGAAGATGTGTATGAGAAGGGCACTGACAAAGCCAATAGCCTGTTTGTCATTGACAAAGTGGGGATAAATATATTTAATTACATTTTCTGCCACCACAATGAGGTTTGAGAGAAGACACAGACTTCTCAGGACATTCCTTATTGGTTAATTTAATCAGAGGCCAAATCATTCTGAAATTAGATAAGGAATGCATGTAGACAATGTTTTTCTTCCGTTCACATGCATACACACGCATTTGCTTGAATTAAAAGGAATTAAAATAAAAAAAAAGAAATAAATACGACATTAAATAAAGAATAGTTATTTAAAACTAATTTAGTAAACAAATAATTTATTAATTAATCAAGCAAAAACAACTCTCTTAAAACTTTGGAAAAGAGGAAGTATAGAACAGTGGTGGTTACGGTATTGGACTATGGACCAGAAGGTCCAGGGTTCAAATCCAATCTCTGCCTTAGTTGGGTCCCTGAGCAAGGCCCTTGCCCCAAAATTGCTTGGACTGTAAGACTGGATGGATGGATGAGTGAAAAGTCACAGGACACATTGCATGCGTTGTGAATGTTTAACAGGCTGTAAGAACCATTGTTGAGGTTTCTTTGTTGGTAGTGGTCTCCGGACCACTATATGGCTTGTTGTACACAGTCCTGGTTTTTGGAACTAGGCTATGAGGGATGCAATAGTGCTGTGTAAAATTGGTGGTCTGTCTGGGTTGTTGAACATTAGAATTGTCAATTCTATCTTCAGTTTCCTGTGATGAACAACCAAAGTTAAAAAAAATCCAGTCAATAACTTTAAACTTTTGAACCACATAAGATATTGCAAATATAATTGCAACAGTTGATTTCTGAGACAATTGTGGTCTTCTTTGATATGCTACATGACCATCTTGCCATTGGAAAAAACTTGTCATTGATACAATATGGCAACTTTCAAGATGGCGGCCATGTTACGGACATGGCCTAAAAGACCCATTATTTGCTGGGGTATTCAGATATGTCATTTTCCATTTTGTTTCTGAAATAAAAGGGAGTCCTGTGTATTTTGACTCGTCCTGTAGATGTATTGTACTCAGAATGTAGCTCAGTTATGCAAAGTACTGTTGGTTTACTCAAAGATTCATATTACGTTACATAAAAAATACACGATTTTCATTCCAGGGTGAAAAAATGTGGTCCATAAATCACTTGTCAAAGCCAACAAAAGCCCTTTTTCTTCCTCTCTTGTCATGTGATCTTTATTGATAAAAAATTGTGAAGCAGTGAACAAAGGTGTTGGATTTAGACAAAGCACTACACTTACAAACCATGTAACTGTAACACGTCACTGAAAATGTATTTTCTGCATTCACACTTGCACATTTCCCTGTTGATCTTGGTGTGCAGTGACAGTTTATACAGTTTAGTGAAAGTTTCACCAGTATATATAAGGTAGTATCATGGCAATTGGAATACATCAGTGCATTGCTGGACATTGAAATGAAAGACACAAGATGCTGAGTACAAACAAAATCAGCTGCCAAACATTTTAAGCTCAGTGTAGACATTTAATTATGATGCTTATTTGTTCAATGCAATTAATCATAATGGGGCTAACATTTAATAACATTTACTTGCAAGTTCTCCAAATATATTGATGGCATGTTTTCAGCATTTAGCTTGACAGTTTTATCAGGAGAGAAAATGTTGTCCAGTTCCATTAGTTGGACAAGTGACCAGTGATAAGGGGTGTGATCGCTGAATGATGTCACTGATGGGGGTTGTGTAAAAGCTCAGGTAAGTCTTCTTTTTTTCTGTTCAAACCTGAAACCTCACTGTGGCAATCAGCTATGGACTCTGCCAAACCTCAGGTACAATTCTCTGACATGTATTCTGAAGTCATCGTCAGCTCGAGCGCAGGTAAGCATTATATAGTAGTATCTATATGTGACTGTTTACAATGCTGTTATATCTTACAAACATCTGAAGATGCTTTAAATCAGTCAGCTGCATTAGCAGGCTCAGTTCAAATGGCTATAACCCCTATTGGTTTCTATTATTACAGATGGATATAGGGCACGGACCAAGATATTTTTGCTAATCAAAAACATAAATGCAGCACGTTTGTTTTTGCTCCCATTTTTATGAGGTGCACTAAAAGATCTAAGACTTTTGTTTATAATATGCCTTTTTCTCTCAAATATTATTCACAAATTTGTCTAAATCTGTGTTATTGAACACTTCTTCTTTGCTACGATAATCCATTCACTTCACATTTGTGGCATATAAAGATGCTGATTAAACAGCATGATTATTGCACAGGTGTACCTTAGGCTGACCTTAATAAAAGGCCACTCTAAAATGTGTAGTTTTATCACATGGCACAATGCCACATTTGTAGCGTGTTTTAAAGGAGCTTGCAATTGGTGTGCTGACTGCAGGAATGTCCACAAGAGACGTTGTTCATGTATTGAATGTTTTTTCTCTATTGTAAGCCATCTCCAAAGGCATTTCAGAGAATTTGGCAATACATCCAACCAGCCTCACAACCTCAGACCACGTATAACCTCACCAGCCCAGGACCTCCTCATTCAAAATCATCTGAACAGCAACCTGGACAGCTGCTTCAACAATCAGTTTGTATAAGCAAATAATTTTTGCACAAACTGTCAGAAACTGCCCCAGGGAAGCTCATCTGCATTCTCTTCACCCTCACTGGGGTCTTCAACTCACTGCATTTCCTCGTCATAACCGACTTAATTGGGCAAATGCTCACATTCGATGGTGTATAGCATGTTGGAGAGGTGTTTTCTTCACGGATGAATTCCGATTTTCACTGTACAGGGCAGATGACAGACTGCATGTATGGCATTGTGTGTGCGAATGGTTTGCACATTGTTGTGCCATATATCCACGACCATCACCTCATGTTGCAGCATGCTAATGCATATCCTCATGCTGCAAGGATCTGTACACAATTTTTGAAAGCTCAATACATGCCAGTTCTTGCATGGCTAGCATCCTCACTGGACATGGCACCCACTGAGCCCATAGGGGTGCTCTGGATCGGTGTATACGACAACATGTTCTAGTTCCTGATAATATCCAACAACTTCCCACAGCCATTGAAGAGGAGTTAAGCAACATTCCACGTCCCACAATTAACAACCTGATCAACTCTATGTGAAGATGTGATGCACTGCATGAGGCAAGTGGTGCAATAACCATGCTGTCGAATCAGCATCTTAATATGTCACACCTGGGAGGTGGATGGATTATCTTGGCAAAGGAGAGGCGCTCACTAATACATTTATTCATGTATGGCATTTATCAGACACCCTTATCCAGAGCGATTTACAATGAATACGGTCTTACAATCCAAGCAATTGTAGGTTTAAGGCCTTGCTCAGGGACCAAACTGTGGCAGACACGGAATTTGAACCCTAGACCTTCTTGTCCATAGCCCAGTACCTTTAACCACTAGGCCACCACATACCCACATACCGTAATACAGATTAAGACAAATGTGTGAACAATATGTAAGAAATAAGAAGACGGTCTTTTGTGTACATAGAACAAATCTTACATCTTTTGAGTTTTTTTAGCTCCTAAAAAAATGGGAGCAAAAAAAGTGTTTAAATTTTCGATCAGTATACTGTTTTTTATATTAATGGTAATACATATTTTTAAACGAACATTTTCTCTTCCACCCTCCACCCCCCAACCAACCAAAAAAGTTACAATCAGCCATGATAACAACACGTTCACTACCAAATCTTAAATGAATGCTGTATTATCAGTTAAACAGTCAGAAAGATAATTAAACCTAAATTAGATGAGTTCTGATTCAACTGTCATTCTATCTCCCATACTGAGAGAAGTCAGTGCAAACAAGTCTCACAGCTTGCCAAATTAGTCACTTTCTTCAGCCTTTGTTCCACTAATCCCAACTAAATTCTTTGGCCTCCGGTATCTTTCTCTCACGATATTCAGTTTAGGAAGCAAATCCTGCAGCCTATTGGGTTCCTAGCTTTTTGTTTGGAAGTGTAAAGGCTCTTTAACCCTTTACCTTTGGAGGACTGCCATTTGTGAGATTCGATTTTGCTAACTAAATTCCATCAACCCATCAATTCAGTAGGTACATTGTATAAAGCAGTCTGTAGGGATAGTTCAGTGGTAGATATTCTCTTACAATTAAAATTTTTGAATCTACATTTTTGTTTTTTAATCGAATATTTTAAAAAGTGAACGTTTGTAATAATACATCATTTAAGAAGTCATTACAATTGTTTATGATTTACTTTACCTGTTAGTTGTATGAATATACGAACTCAAATAAAAAAAAGTTGACACAGTATGAAAAATACATTAATTGCAGACAGTATCAACCTGAAATAGTTCATGTTTTGTCCAGACAACTTGATTTCATTTGTTAATCTGTATGAGAAGTGCATCTATCTCTGACTTGTGACAAGAGATAATCCACTACAGAAAATCTTTGTTTCAGGAACTAGTGACACAAACGTTTGATTTTTCAATGAAGTATTCCCCATTTTACCTCACTGAAAGCAGATGTTCATGGCCCTTCTAAGAAAGAGTGCTCAGGGCCTGAGTGTGTAATGGATGTGACTGGACGAGTGAGACTCCACCCGTCCCGCAGGAGACACCGCACCACCTTCAGCCATGAACAGCTCGAGCAGCTGGAGTTAGCCTTCAGACGTAACCATTACCCTGATGTCTACTGCCGAGAGGAGCTTGCTCAGCAAACCAAACTCAATGAGGCTCGCATTCAGGTCAGAATGCTCTACGCTGACATTACACTGCTCACAAATATAAGAGGATAATTCATTAGGGAGTGGTAGTTCAGTGGTTAGGAGTGTCTTACAATTTCAGATTTCTAATCTACATTTTAGTCTTTTTCAGAAGCATATTAAAAAGTAAATGGGTTCGTAATAATAAATCATTTTAGATGTCATTAGGAACTGTATTGTTTATGACCTGCTTGTTATAGCAACATGCAACCCCAAATCAGAGTTTGGACAGTATGAAGGATGCATATAGAAAAACACACAGTGTTTCTTACATTTACTCTGACTTTTATTTAATTACAGACCGTATAAACCTGAAATATTTTGTCTGGTCAGCTTCAAGTAATTTGTTAATAAACATTAATTCCTGCATTCCAGGTATGCAACGAGTTCCAAAAAAAAATGGGACAGGGCAATTCAGAGATAGTAATGAATTTTAAAAAAAGATAATCATATATAGCTGTGATATCAGGTGATGTCAGCAGGTATTGTTATCATGATTTGTTACAAAATCAGTACATAGGACAATAGCACATTTTAATTAAAATTTTTTTTGCAAATGTCTCCCTCTATATTGCATTATATTATTATACAATTTAATGAATCTGGAGAAATTTTCAAGCATAAAAGCCAAGGGCACAAGCTAAAGCTAATTAGCTGACCAGTAATGTTCGATCGCTTAGACAACGATGCATCAAGATCAATAGCTGATAATAACCACCTGAGCAAGAAATTACTTTGGCAAACCTTTGTCAAGCACTACAATATGTAACTACAATGTACACTACAATGTAACTCTGGTTACATTCACAAATATCAATTAAATCTTTACTGTGCAAAAACAAAGCCTCATGTTAATGTCCAGAAGTGGTGTTGACTTCTCTGGGCTCAGAGGCATCTAGAATGGACCATCACACATTGGAAACATGCATAGTGATCAGATGAATCTGTATACTGGGCCATGCGCTCTGGACCAAAGGGACCATCCAGAACTTAGCAACAACTCAGCAACAAAGACATGGCCTGTCTTGGAACAAGGCTGTGGCAGTGCCCATTGCATACCTTGTCATTTGCACTGCTGTGATAGCAGCATTAACGCAGAAAAGACCGATTGCAGTTTTCATCAAGGCAATGCAAAACCACATGCTGCACTCATAAAGGCCTGTACAGTCTTGACCTGGCCCAATACAGTATGCAAAGCTGCACATTTTAAGGTGTGTTTGCAGGAAGAATGAGACAAAATAACACCTGAAACATACTGGGTATCCTCTGTGCCAAATTGTCTTTTAAGTGTGTTGAAAAGGAATGGCAACAAATTACAAAGTGGTAAATGCTTTACTGTCCCAACATTTTCAGAATGTGCTACATGATGAAACGCAGGATTTTTATTAACAAATTAAATGAAGTTGACCAGACAAAACATGAAATATCTTAATTGATAGTAACATAAACATTGCAACAAAAACTTGCTACAAATAGTAGCTTCACTTCCTCTGTATTAGATCAGCCAATACATTAGTTTGGTTGGAAGTTGTGACAGTAAGTCTTTACGGATTCACCTTTCCTCGTGATTGTCAAATTTGACTGTTGCAGTGAACATGATGGCACAGAAAATAAGTTTATATTATTTCAGCAAGCCAATCATTTAAAGCAGCTTCACATTTGAACATATGCCGTTTTAGTCTAGAAGCCTAAACACAGGCATGTAGACCTTTAAAATCAATGGTTTTCCAAGCTCTACCATATCACAACATTCCTTCCATGTAAACTGCTCACTCCAATCCCTGGCATCATTCACAAAATCGTTTCCCTTTAGTATCTACCCTGTGCTTGGATATACTATAGAGGACCAACTCTTCTGGATATTCTTCGACATAAATGTCTTTGGTCATCGCTGTCTGATTACCTTCCTTCCTAAAGTTTTTTGAAGCGTTTGATAAATATTTTGAAAGACATTGTCATTCTTATCTGATATTGCTTTGACCCTGAATGCTGCAGAACTGCGATTGACATTAAATGGAGTTCAGGGAGTTTCTCAGGAAATTAGGAGCTTGTTAGTACTTATGTAAGTTTTTCTATCATTAACATCTAATGCCATTCAAAGGGTCTGCACATGCCTGGTTATCCATTAGGAACATGGTTATTGATTAGTTGTAGCCCCACAAACTCTCGCTCTCTCTCTCACTCACATACTCTCTCATATTAACAGCCTTTTTTAAAGGCAATTAGCTTCTTTTGGGCTTTTTTCCATAGACCTTGTTGCTTGTTTCTCTCAAAGGATCTGGAAAGCCTGGACTTAAACGCAGCACCCACAAAATGACTACCAAACAAACACTTTTTGAAAGGCTGTGTATGACTCTGAAACGTAGTATATGCTCAAGGGAATGAAGAATTTGCTGAAATTGTAATAATAAAATAATACTTAAGTATATGAACATGATGATTCACAAAATCTAATGCCTAAAGAATAAGATATCTGATATTTCACCCTTCTAGGTTTGGTTCCAGAACCGCCGTGCCAAGCAGAGGAAACTGGACCGGGCCAATCAGAAAGTGCTGTCAGCAGGGCTAATGTCAGGTCGCGGTGTTCTCCCAGGCACCATACGCACTGGTTCAGCAAGACACTACCAGTGCTCTCACTCCCTGCCACACATACCCAAATTTTCCTCAGTGCTGCCCTCTGCTGATTACTCTTCTCACACAGCAGCTGCCACTCATTTGACCTGTCCTTCAGCTCCCAATGTAGCCCAGTCTAGCAGACAGCATGAGGACTGGTATTGCCAGCTGCATCACATTGGAGCTCCAGCTTCCACCCTACCCCATGCCTCAGTGTTTTCTCTGGCCTCTGTTCCAGCACTGGAGCCAACTGGGCACTGGAACTAGAGTAAGCTGTAAAAATGAGGCCTGAAGAGCCTCAGTGAGTTTGCTATTTTAGTTCATTTGTGGTAAATGATTTGATTGCTCCTTTTTTGAAAAACAAACAAACAGTTTAACTGAAATGTTTGGCTGTTTTGGAGGTTTGTTGAAATTAGAAACATGTACAGAGTTCTGATAAAAGGTACACGAAGAATGCCAGAATAAACCAGAGGAATCACTTCACACATTTTAATTTAATTCCAAAAACATTAAATGTTTTTTTAGAACTTTTTTTTTAGAAACTTGAAATGTTTCTACGAGAAAAATAATTGCAATTATACTGTAACATCGTTCTCAAAACCCTTTGCTTCAAACTGTGTAAATAGAACTTGTAACAAAGTCCGGATTAACGTGTGACAATATGACTGGGGTCTTTTGCATAGGAAATGTAAATTACAGGTTACAAAGTTAACATCAAATGTTATAACGAGAAATAAATTACACGTGATGCCTTTCCTACTCAAGTAACTCAAGTTAGGCTGAGGATGCACAGATAATTAACACATGATAAATAGGACATCTTGAACTACATTCATCTGGTATAAGAGAAAGAAAAAATGATTACCAAGCCTATGATATGTGAATACTTCATCCTAATCAGTCATTAGTAGAGGTCAAAATCCTCTGTGCCAGTGTTTTGCAGTCCCAGTTCCACAACACTGCCACACTCCACAGGTTAGCAATTTCCCTGCAATTGCTTGTTTGATATTGAAAGGAAAGAAAGCTTTGTTGTGAATGAAAAACTCTATAGTACACAAGTGTAGGCTGCTCCCGCAATTGAACTTGGCTATACCAGTGTACGGTGAAACCAACAGGAGAGAAAATTAGTTTATTCACACTCAGATATCCCTTGTTATCCCTTTTGATCTAGTACTGTGATTTTGAATGATAAAAAGTCAAAAATTAGTTAAGCTGGGACAACACTACATGAAAAGGGTTTACTTGGACACTCTGCAGATATGAATACGTCTAATTTCAAAACACCTCTTAGTCTGCATGAGAATGTTGCTGCAAAACACACTACGGGCGTATTAACAGAAAGACACTCACTCCGATATAGTGGCGAAAAGGTTCAATACATGGTTGCTTTGCATACCTCCATATTACTTGTGATAGGCTAATGCATGTATAGTAGGTGTATCCAGCACATTTACACTATGATTTTCCTCACTTCAGGAGTTCAGCAAGGCAGTTTGAAACAGGGAAAATACTAGGCTATGGTGCAGGGCAGTCAACAATGTAGCTATACTGTGTATTTGAAATGTATTTAGACTTTTAAACTTACATAAGAGGTAAACAGAGCTCACAGTAAGGCAGCAAATGCTTTCCCTTTTTACTGAAGGGACCTTGCAAACTCAGCATAGTCGATGTAACCATCATTGTTCTTATCGTCATCTCGGAGGACTTCATCGATGATGCGGATGAGATCTTCTTCTCTCATTGGTGGAGTATTCTCCCGTCCCTCCTGGTAAGCAGGATGACACAGCAGCAAAAATTAATGGAAAAACACCAGGATCCTGTGCTAGTCATTATATTACTAACACACAAGCACGATGGGTATTCAATTCATATTTGAATATACTGTATTTCTGCATAAATATGTCATAAACATCAACAGATTTCTAAACAAGTACATAAAGTAGATAAATAATTAATCGGATCAAAATAGCATGTAATACCTCCATGAGCATGAATAACAGCTGTAATTTGATTAGAAAATCCTACCTGCATAATATTTATATGTCTCTGAAGAATGCAGTGGTTCTCCTCCCTAGTATGGTATAATTGATTCTATGTATGTATCCAACAACAGAGAGAGCCGAACTCCTTCCAGAGTTGATTATATCCCGGTGTCATGGTTCAATAGTTTAATATACTGTGTTATCAACCTTTCTTCTGTTCTTCTCCTCAAATAATGCAGTAAATCTGATTTTTAAAAAATCAGTTAACATTTTCTGTAAGATATCTGTACACATTAGCCCACGCACCATGCTTTGATTGTATACCTTGAGAGAGCAGTGCAGGTAGTAGCAGGTAATTGTCCTTTATGACTACTACTAGACAGACATTTCTGGACCATAGAATACAAATACATTCTGAAATTAATATAATTTTAAAATTAAATGTATACATGGATTATATGGTTTATAAATAATAAATTAAATCACTTTTACTAGTGGTCTTAGACATTCAGTTTCCACTGTACATATCTTTACTGGAGCCATATAATGCCATAACCCAAAATGTTTCCCTGTCATCTCCAGCATTGTTAGCACCCTTGGTAAATGAAGAGGTTAAAATGTCCTTATGGTTGTTTAACTTACTTTGACTAAGTAAACATGAGAGAACCACATGTAGTCAGGTATTCTACAAATAATTAAAAAACCCTTGTACCAAACTTCTAAATAATGTCTACAAATTTCCTATGAGGAAAATATAATGGAATAAAGTTTGGTAAAAAAAGAATAAGGAACTTGAATTAAATAATTTATCATGGCCTATATATATATACACTACCGTTCAAAAGTTTGGGGTCACCTAGACAATTTTGTGTTTTCCCTTAAATCTCATACTT
>JAVSBV010000097.1:8725203-8742883 GCA_033117975.1 Parotocinclus spilosoma
TTTTTAAATTATATGTTTGGCCAACATGTATTTTTATATTCACAGAACATAGGTAAACAAAGATTTTTTACAGTGTATAACAAGATTATTTCATTCTATAACAAGCCTGTGTTTATAACACTGCATACAGGGTTTCCTGATCTGTGTGATTAAAACAAATCTGTGTGAACAAAGCAGTTTTCCAAACCCAAACCAAAAAAAGTTGGGACAGTTAAAACACATTGTTTCTGACATTTTCTTTTACTTCACTGCAGACAGTATGAGTCCAAGATATTTCATTTCATTCATGTATTTTTCATATCACATTTACCGTATGTCTGGTCAACATCACTTCATTTGGTAATGAAAATTCATTCTAGGTTTTTCAGGCCTGCAGCACATTCAAAAAACAATTGGTACAGTAAAGCATTTACCATTTTGTCATTGTGTCATTCCTTTTTACTTAAAACAACACTTAAAATACATTCAGGCAATGAGAAAAAAGTGTTTCAGGCGTTATTTTTGTCACATTCTTCCTAAGATATGCAACAGTACGGAGCTGCTGTTTTCACTTTTTTTTTTAATTTTTGAAGTCTGCACACATTTTCTACTGGGAACAGGTTAGGACTGCAAGCATGCCAGACCTGTACCCATGCACTTTTCTTGACTTCTGTCCTGTAGGCAGCATATGGTGCTTTAAAACAATGCTGTCATCACCGAAGTCTGAATGACTTTTGCCAAGGCCACTGACACGGCCCTTACCATTGTAGACCCAGGCTTTTGTACTTGTTAATAGGCTGGATGGTTCTTTTTTGGTCTGGAGCATGTGGAGTCCATTTCTCCAAGTCTGACAACGATACGTTTTGACAAAAGCCAAGTCAAAGCCACTTCTGTACATGAGGTTTACATTGTTTTTTGTACAGTAAAGTTTTAAGTGATATTTGTAAACATATCTCTGTATTGTAGTGCTTGAAATAGTTTTGCCAAAGTAATTCCTTGACCATGTGCTTATATCAGCTATTGGTGAATGACAGTTCTTGATGCAGTGCCATCTGAGGGATTGGAGATCACTCTTTTTGCTTAAGCTTGTACTCTTGCTTTATATGCACTGATATTACTCCAGATTCCTCAAATCACGATTTTCCGCACTGTAGAGGGAGAAATGTGCAAATCCCTTCCAGTTTCTTTGGGGAACACTGGCATATGATATCATTTCTTTTTTAACCTCTATACTAGCATAAAATGGCCCCATCCCACTTTTTTGGAATGTTTTGCCAGAAATGCAAGAATGCATGTACCGTATATAAACAAATAAAATCAAGTTCACCAGACAAAACATGAAATATCTCAGGATCACACTGTCTGCAATTTAAGTCAAAGTAAATGTGAGACTCACAGCTTGTAGAATAGTTTGTTCCTCCGAATTTTTCTTTGTCCAGGAATCTAAACTGCATATTACACATAATAACACATTTTGTCAAATCACTATAAATAAAAATAAGAAATGGAGCCATTCACTTACACTGATACAGTACAATGTTGGCACAGTGGTTAAAAATGTGTAGAGTTCTCTGTCCCCTCTTGTGTTTGCATGTATTTCCTCTTTGAGATTTCCGAATTCCTCCCACATTCCAAAGACATGTGCATGCAATGCATATAAGGTGTACTAATTTTTTTTCAATTGTGTGTGAGGGAAAGAATTATGTTCTTGCTCATTGCCACTTAACGTACAAACAGCTCATGAACCACTTTTATACATTACACATAAGGTGATTCACAGTCAATGTGTCCTGATTGTCGATGGAAACATTTATAAATGCTTAGTACACCTTGTGTGTTTCTACCACATAAATCACAAAAGGTGGAAGAAAAGGCCAATAAACATGAAGAAGCAGTGTCATACTTTGATGTCTGTGCTAAATTTACTGAATTTATATTTACAAGTGGTCATTTAGCCTTTATCCAGAGCTACTAACAACTGATGCAGTCCAAGAACAGTGTGGTTCTTCCACAGATGTTAATACACCACAGTAACGTATTCCCAGTATTATATCATATCATATTTATATAATTATATCAGCTTTTGAAGTGCACATTCAGTCAGGTCATATCTGTTGCCACTAAGAAATAGCAAAAAGCTCTCTCTCTCTTTCTGCATGTGTACGTGTTACCTCTGTCACTCATTTTCTTTCTGCTTCATATCGCTGGGTTAGTTTGTGTGCGTATTAGTGTGTACACGTGTTTTTACATGAGGGATAGTGTAAATGTGGGTAGATCAGGCTAGTTCAGCAACTCCCAAACATAAATATTTCCATAGACCTACCATACATGATATACCCCAGAAATTCTGCTTTTTCGGACACATCTATTATTACTGATGCTAGAAACTTTTACCAGTAAATAGTCCTATGGTTACTCGTTTCCAAAAAGACTGAGGGTGGATGACAAATTGTGAATAGCAGCTACAGCCAAGAACTATGTACAGTTCTGTGCAAAATTCTTACGCCACCATTAGATTTGATCTTTTAGCAAATTTTAAAATGACCATATATAACATACTGTGGCTGGACCCAAAATTTCAAACTTCTCTTTTCTACCGATCTTCATTTCAATCTTTGTGAGCTTTAGCATATCTTAGCCTTTTCACTCTGTTCCCTTTAAAAAGTCCAGTAGAAAGGCCAACTTGGCTTCCTAATGAGCTGCCAGATGCGGCTATTGCTCAACTGTAAGGGGAAACCACACTAAATAACTAAATAAACTGTAGCCTTTAAAAGCTTTTTTCCAGATTTTTTTTATGCTGCTAAAACAATGGTAAATCTAACCTAATAGTGGCCTAATACTTTTGCATTATACATGGTGTATAATTACAAATGTATATGTACTGTAGCTTGGCATAGTTTCAGTCATACTTGCAAAGCCCTTTTCAGGTTTTTTCTATAGCCACATCACTTCTATATCTTTAACAGCAACTGTCGAGACAAAGAAAGAGACCATGTTTTTACAGTAGCAACGGTACAGCTTAAGCTTAGTGCTATTCAATATTTATGGCACTGAACAGAGCTATGTAATAGTGAGTTTAAAGCATCAATACATGACTCTAAAACCAATTTCCTGTTCTGTGCAGACAACCTAATTCTGAAGGAACTGCAGCATAGCTTGGATTTACTAAAGCCATATTGGAAGCATGAATATGAAAGCATATTTTCATTGAAAAACATTCAGTATACTCACAGCATGGAAAATTGCTAGTAATGTAGTTCTTTATCAGAACTTCCGAGTGATGGAATATGAAGCAGTGGGAAATCCTCCCCAGAACAAGTACAGAAAATCAGAAAGAGTAAATAAAAGAGTTAAAAGTAATGTATTTCATTTTAATTACACAAAACCCATGGGAGTACCTGCATAAAACTTGATTTATGGGACATGAAATTGGGTTATGCCTTATTGGGTAATGTACCTCAAGCTGTGTTATGAATCAATGTGACCGTAGGCACACTGGCCACAAACCTCTTCAGTAAATGGTCTGAGAGAGGCATTGTGGCCAAATGTAAAATACATGTAAATGCACCTTTCTCTCCAAGACAACCAAAAGGCCTAACCTGTAAGTGGAATGGTGGCAGCTAACCAGAGATGGATATCAACTACTTAATGGCAAGCAGCCATGTTTGGTACACTGGTCCAATACACAGGTTAATTTTAAACTGTTCTGGATAATGGTGCCTGCTAGGGTAGTATGGCAAATCCACAATGGAAAATACATGTTGTTTCGGGGCCTCTTTAAAGTCCATGAAAACGTCAGTAAATGATTATGTTAATATTAGATTTACACATGCAAATTAGTAGGATTTCATTCTGGCTAACTAGAGATGCTTTTGTCTGTGTATACACATAAAAGCAAAATGCACGCGGTTAAAATCTTCTTAGTGCACAATGCAAATATAATGTGAATTTACCATTCTGTTGTTAAAAAAAGGTCTGAGGGACTGCTTTGAGTACTGGTTCCTAAGCAGGAACTGTGCTTTTTCCATCCATGACCATTCCAATACAAAAGCTTTCAGTCCCAGTGCCTTTGTTATTTGTTCATATTTGGCATAGCCTGTGATACACAGCACTGTTATACAGCAATGTTATCACCAGTGGTAAACAAAGTACACTAATCATGTACTTGAGTATATGTTGAGATATTCATGATAACATTTTACTCCAGTAAAAGTAGAAGCCCTCCATGTAGACCTTTCTATAGTAAAAGTATTTCCCTTTAATTTTAATTAAGTATTGAAAGTAAAAGTACTATAATCTAATGTCCTATTAATATTTTTCGAACAAGACTCTTGCGTAATTAACTTATTACAGGTGAAAATTGTTACGGTATTGGGTAGGACCCAAAGATGCGGGGACCGAGAAATCCCACGGCATATAATAATAATGGGGAAATAATATAGAAACAAACTACAAGGGGGAAAGCTCCTTTTAGAAGAACAAAGGCCGGGGGGGGGGGGAAACTCCATACTAATACCCATGTTTTGAATGTTATTTTTTTGGGAGCCCACAGACGTTTGTATATATGATGTCTATCAGAATAAAAAAATTATTCATGCTTACATCTCAAAAATTGAATTTACATTTACAGCATTTAGCAGACACAGATCTTACAATCCAGTCTCTCAATTGCTAGGCTACCACAGTCCCTAAATGAGGTTATTAATCATTAAAAAAAGAATAATAGGTATGTAAATTGTATCTAATTACATTTCTAACCTATTTTTAACCTATATTAGTTTGGAATACTAACATATAACTAATGTCTATATAAGTTTGGAATACATTTTAATAAATTAAAGTTGGCAGGTGCGAAAGATTAGTCTTTAAATCAAGTTTATGCTTAAAACTGTCAAAGACTTTAAAAAAGCAAGGATGGCTGGCATAAAGTTCAAAATAATTCTTAAAGCAAACAAATAACAGTGTGTATACGAGATTTTAATCAGATTTATAGAAACATTTTTGCATAGAAACAGCTCAATTGGGATCTGCAATCAAAATAATTTCATTCAGATTATAATCTATACATGCAAATGTAGTCACTGAGCTGCCTAATCAAATGGTAAACCAGAAAAGGAAAAGATTCATCTGCATATTTTGTTTTGTTTTGTGGAAGAAAAATAACTACATCTAGATACTAAAGTTCTGAAGTTCCATATTGATTTGTTCTTGGTTTGAAATATGATGTGGAAAAATGGCTAGTCAATCCATTCCCTTCTGTGTGTGTGTGCAGGGGAAGCTGCTGGTACGTATGGGCCGAGTGGGTTTAGGAGAGAAGGTGCTGAGGGATGCTGTGCAGACTCACAGTTTGGCCCATGAGGCGTGGAGCGGCCTGGGAGAAGCGTTGCAGAGCCGCGGCAGCATCCAGGCCCCTGACTGCTTCCTGACGGCCCTCGAGCTGGAGGCTAGCTGCCCTATTAGGCCTTTCACCATCATCCCTCGAGAACTGTGAGAACCCGCCTCCAGCAAGCCTGTTCAACCACGCATGTTAAACCAACAAGCACATTTTAATGAGCTGCAACTAAAACTTCAATCTATCTTAAAAAGAACTACTTATCTAACATAGGTACTGTAAAGATTTGTCTACTTTTTATGTATGAATATGAGACATTATCCAACATGTCTTTCTTACACATTTCAGATTTACATGTACGGTTTGTACCAAAGAGAGCGAATATAAAATGTACTGTATTTGAATACGAATGCTGCAAACGTGTAACATTCCACACTGCACTTTGAACACAACTTTCAGATCTTCCATTTTATTCTAAAACACTGTATATTTAGTATTTTTAAATGTCAAATATTTGTTTCTATCTATAAAGGGTGGACACAGACTTTGTGTGTATCCAATGTATTTGCATTTGTTCCACACTGGTGTCCACCACACTGTAATTTGAGTGCAGCGGCTATGGCTCAGTAAGATCTTGCATAATATTTCCAGCACCGCTGTGAAACTGGAAGCTCCAGTTTCTTTTTGCAGGACTGCTGTGGTTGCCTAGCAGCAAACCCTCATCCGTATTACTGGGAAGAATGGGATAAGGGTCTTGAGTATAAAAGTCTTCCGGCATATTGTGCAGAGCAAAAAACCTCTACATACTCATCAGCCAGGAAAGGTTTGTCATGTAGTCAGACATTTATTTCACTTGAGAGAAGCTCCCTTAATACATACTCTAGGTTACACGGGCACTTACCAAACCACATTCTCTCACCCTCTTTACCACTCCTCCTTCATGGTAGAGGTTGTGACCCACAGCAGGCAGGACGTAACAGGAGATAAATGGGCTGAATAACCATGGACGAACCAGGTGATGTATTGGACCTCATGGGGGGTCGTGACAGCAGCTGGTAAAATGACAGATAAATGAATGGCATGGCCTGCTGCTTTGACATCAGCTGATGAGGGGTGCTAGGCGGTGCCATTCATTGCCTTCACTGCCTGAATAATTAGGCAGGCCAGCATGTCCCTACAATGTCCCTTCACATTTTCTTGCTACACCCAGAGAGAATGATCAGAGTGAGAAGTCAGGCAAGTGGGTTAGAAAGTAGCGCTATTAGAAGTCTGCTTTTTTGATCGGAAAGTTTCTCTTTTAGGTGTTTCTTACTTAATCACTTAATTACATGCTGACATGTTGTGTAGGCCACAAAAGCAAGGCAACTCAAAGCAGTGCATGTATTTGTCCTTATATTAAAGTGACATTCTTCATAAAAACATCTGTTGCAAACATGCCTACACATCTTGTATAGCCGTGACAGAGTGATGCAGTGACTCAGTGAGATTTTTGAATATGAATAATTATAAAAATGTCCTGATGATGCATTTTGCTGATGGCACCATACAACCTTTTTGAGATAATGCTGATATAATGGTCTCACTGTTCGTCTCACTATGTAGCTGAGTTTATTTACCTTAGTTATTTAAATGACAAAATGCAAGGCTATTTTTATTGTATATTATATATATATATATATATTAGATTATTAGATTATTAGATTATTATATATATATTAGGTTAGACAATAAAACTGAAACACCTGGTTTTAGACAAAGGTTTGGCTGTATTAGCCTGGCCGTGTATATTGACCCTGTGGATCCCTGAGGACAGTTCTGGTGGAAACAGGAGAGTTGAGGTGCACATTTAATTCTGCCATGATTTGGGCAGCCGTGGTTTTATGTTTATGTCAACTTGTCCTCTTTTGAACTCTGGTATGTCACCCATAATGTTGTGTGCATTGCAAAATTTTAAGCAAAATAGTGCTCTTACCTTGCTAATTGAACCTTCACACTCTGCTCTTACTGGTGCAAATGTGCAATTAATGAAGATTGGCCACCAGGCTGGTCCAATTTAGCCATGAAACCTCCCACACTAGAATGACAGGTGTTTCAGTTTCATTGTCCAACCGCTGTATATAATCAATACATGTATGATTTACCTTATACAATAAGAACAGCTTTGCATAAATGGTATATATATATATATATATATATTTGCATTTTTATAATTCAAATTATTTTTCAGGGAGCTTGCTCATTAGGGACAATATAATCCAATGTGTGACAATTGTTTATGCATCAATGTAAAGCTGCTTTGTGACAATGTGTATTGTAAAAAGCGCTATACAAATAAAACTCAATTTTTGCAAATGATTTCTTGGTTCCTTTCATCAAAAGACTTTTGATATATTTTAATAAGTAGTATTTATAATATATATTCTAATGTGGTTTGTGTATATCTATAGTCTGTAATATTATGTTTTATGTTTCAGTTCTTTTCTTTAATTGCCTCTATAATTCTATAACTAGTGTACTTGCTAGCTACATGCAATAGAGTGCATAACCATAGGCCACCATTTAGAGTTGATGGTATCATGACATTTGGACTCAAAAGTTTACATTTGCATGTTTTACTCCATAATAATATTTTCAGATTTTGTTTTTACATTTGTTAATTAAAATTGTAAAATGTATTCTTATCAAAAAGACAAAAAAAATTACATATGGTGATTATACCATTGCTACCAACAAATCTAATGGTGGCATATTGGCCTAAGACTTTGAACACACTGTAGCTATGTACAATATCCAGATCTGAAGTGAGCAGTTAGCATGTTATGGGATGCTAAGATGACTACAAGTGTTTACTGATGTTCCTAATAGGTCTGTTTAATTTTGGGGGGTTGTGCATAGTGTGTTTTTCACTGTTTTTTTGTTTTTTGCAAATTAAACACTCAATTTAATATTAATTTCTGCTTTCTACAAAACCATGTTATGTAACAGTTAGCTAATTCAAGCATTTTCATAATATTTATTAATCTAGCAGTTTAAAGACCAAAGACAGCTAAAATGAACACGTCAATAATTTAGTAGAATATTGTGTAATAATAAACAAAAGTTAAACTCAGGAATTTAACTTTTAAAGTACAGGGAGACCTTGGTTCTCTCTTTTCTCCTTTTTGACTAGAGAAATTTGTCTCGGCCTCATTTGCTCTGTACTCTGCACATTTGCTTAAACTTATATGAGTCGAGCTTTGTGAGTCATTTGAGCTGATTTACGATTCAGTACACAGTGATTTAGATTTACAATAGGTCTCGCAACAGTCTCGACTGTGTTTATACGAGAAAACAGGAACTGAATGCTCCAGAACACATGCTGCAGTTAGCATTAGCAGTTTTACCAGTAAAGTAAGCGTTTTGCTTTATCTTTTCGCTTTTAATCAGATTTTTCAACACTATTTTAAAGTAAGCTTTGTGTTAATGCATTTGGCCAACTGTATGGTGATGTAAGTGTTTCAAGCATTACTTTACGTATCATTACTTATCATAGGCTCCACTATGATACATTATCGACCACTCTACCAAACACTTGTTAAACTCCTCTGTTCATGGTACAATTGACTTGTGATGAATTTGTCAGTTCCTCAGTTTACCTGTGAGTACAAGAGACAAGTTTCTGGCATACACTCAATGATCACTTTATCAGGTAAGCTTCCTTGTTTCTACAGCAATAGTCCATTTGATGTTTTCTTAAAATATAGAAGCACTTCTGCCATATAAAAGCAGTTGTACTGTAGTCCATCTTTTCCTCTACATACAGTGTTAGTCCCCATTACTCTGTTCTGTAATGATCAGGACCCCCACAGGAACACCAGAGATCAGGGCAAAGCCCCTGTGCAGTGCTTGGTTAGTACTTCTTACCTGGTAGGGCTACAATGATTGTTTGCTGTGAGTGAGAATGACCAATGTTTGCATGATTTCTCAGCAAAACATTATATTTGGGAATTTTGCTTTCATGCGCTATGTGTTATACAATTCATCAATGATTGTGTGGCGAGTGCACATTGTTGCCATGGCTTGGGTTCACTTGTGAACTTAGAGAGAAAGGTCAGAGGAAAGAACTCTCCACTAAAGTGGAAACAGTTTTATCCTAATGGGTGGTCTCTTTTCAATGCCCTCATTCACGTGGTCCATGAATGGCTCAGTGAGTATAAAAAAGCTGTAAATGATATGTTATGGGCTTTATAATCAACAGATCTTAAACCAGCCATGGGAGAGTCTGGACTGGCATGTTAAACAGTTCTCGCCACCACCATCATCAAAACGCCAGTTGTGGGACAAATGTGAACGGATTTTGTTCCATTTTATCAGTGCTGGCACACTGTAGGGCAACATTTACTAAAGATTGGCATGTTCATTTTTTATTAATTTGACATCCATCTGTACTTATAGCAACAGCAACCTTGAACAGCTGATCAAGTATTTTTATGTATGTAAGCATATAAATGTATATGTGCTTACTTAAAGATATAAAAGTTAGGCAGCATGACTGGCCTTTGTATCATGTATGTTTACTGGTCGCTCCTTTGGTTACTAACAGACAGCAGGTTGATTCCTGCTTGCTCATTCTACAGTGGAGCAGGTCAGGTGTCCAGACTGGGTTGTGTCTCCGATACCAGGTAGCTTTATTGCTTGATTGATGTGTTTTTGATAAGGACAAACCGTACTATGTTGTGTAAGGGAAGCTTGCCAGATGTGCTAATCCTATATCAGTTTATTCATTCATTCAGCTTTCAGCATACAGAAGCTAAAAGAAACTCGAGAGTTTTTCCCTGCTGAGAGAAACATGACTCTATTGTCTTGACCTGACACTTAATAGCCTGTTATCTAAATTACTGGATAATGAGCTGATCACCCTTGTTTCATAATTATCTAGTTAACATATTGTGTTCCATCTCTCTGCCTCTTGTGCAACATTGACAGCCATTCTGTAAACTTTTTGACAGCATCAGCCATGACTTAATTTTGGAGCATTTATGAGAACCATTTCAGAGACACACAAGCTAATCGTCCACAACCGCTTCATATTTCACACACACAAACAATAGGGATGCTTTCAAATGAGCTCTGTTGAACCCATAGCCTCTTCAAAGTTGCACGAGTCATTTAACAGCGTTCTACTGTAATGCCAACACACCTGTCAATGATGGAATCAAATGATCCGAGATCTCAGGCTACTATTGTTTTGCTCAGTATGTGCTCTCAGTATGACCCAGGCTGAAATGACCTGCTAGCTCCCACAAGTCAGTGGGATGTCCCCCAACCGCAGATTAGTTTCACTGCTGCACATGCTATTTTTAGGAAGAAACAAGAATGGAAGCGATGCCAATATTAGCAGTGCATCAGTGTAGTGTCTCGTTTGTCTTACGCAAATGTGTATGATATGGATTTGTGCAGGACGACATTGTGCTTGAAAATATCTCAGGAGGCAAACTGAGTGTGGGAAATACAATATCCAGATGAGATTTTAAAATCCCAATAATAATCACTCACCATGGATTTAAAATGAAAAGTGTATAATGGCATCTTAGTAATTTTTGTGTATAGAAATATTTGTTTATACACTAGTTTAAATGGAAAACATCTTACAGAGAGCACGTTCTTGTGTTTCCCCAGGAGTGTGTGTGTGTTATATTCCCAGGATCATAAGTAAAAAAGTTATCCAACACCATAAATATTCTGCAGTCCCACTCATGGAGTATGACTCGTAGTAGTGGAACGGTTTGGGACTTCACACATTACACTTTCTGGCTCTGCTTGACATTGTGTGAATGGGGGTGTGAAAAACAGCTATGTTGTTGTGTGACTGTGACCCCCTTGTTCAAATGAATGAGCTTTGTGAGCATGACAGTCATCACAAAAGCTTGGGTATTATATGGATGGCTTGTCTGCATTTAGTGCGCTGCATAGCTGAGATAGCTGGGAGGGACAGCAGCTGAACATTGAGCAGGGAGAGTGGAATAGGTAGATAATGAGCTTCAGGTGATCCCATATGCTAGCTAAGTAATACACAATGGGGCAAGTGAACTAGAACAATGATCCATTAAATGACTGCAACCATTTAAGTTGGCGGAGATAACGTTCAAGTGATTTCCTATTTCATATCATGTGTGTATACAAAAGAAGAGAGGTTAAGTCTTCTTAATGTCAACTGAAAATGAAACTGTGGCATGGCTTATTGTACGAAAAAGGCAGTGTGGCTGGTGATGCAGGATGGAATAAGTGTTTTGATTGGCAGGTGAGCAATCAGCTTTATAATACATGATCTACATGGTTCTCGGACCAAGGCAGCATAAAGTACATCAGCACTAGCAATATCTAAGAAGTCTTGAGTGTTTAAGTTAACTGGACATCTTCATGGCTCAAAGGAATACCTGTTCTCCTTTGAATGCAGATGTATTAGGAGAAGAGATATTCTTTTGAGGGTACCAATGGTCATATTTTGGATGTATGCATATATCCATATCCATATAGCATATTTAGGATAGAGGAGCGAGATTGTTTTAAAAGAGGAATAAAGGAGGCTATACAGTTTCAGTTTATGGAATTAGAAATAGAATCTTTGAACAGAGAGGGTGTTTTTGAAACCAATTAACAACCATCTACAAAGCAAAGTCTTGTTATCCCTTCCTAAGGTGTTTAACCCCCATTCACACATCAAACTATGTGATGCTAATAACTCAAATGATGGCAGGAAAGAGAAACGATGTGCAGATGGATGCAGATGGTGCAGGGTGGGTCAGGGTGACAACCCTGTTTCTACAATACAGTTTATATACGTAGGAGTGTATATACGTTCCCATCAGCTTCTAGAATTGAAGAAGCCCTTCAGATGAGAGGTGAAATGTCCAGTTACCTTCAACCCAAACACTCAATACCAAGTCTACCATAATCTGAAGAGTAAATAAATACAAAGATTGACCACTGGGTCTTGGCAACTAAATCCAACCAGAAACCTCTATCCTTTGACAATAATGCATGTTGTCTTGTTTATGTGGAAGTTGCTGATTTACAGACATCAGTTGTTTTGCACATACTATAACTGGGCAGTTATGTCTATTATAACTTCTGTGACGTCTAAGAAACTGCTTCCAGTGTAATAATATTGTGTTATTGTCTAGACTTGGAAAGATCAACTGACCTATGGTAGGGTAGGGTAAATTATTTACTTAATGTCTCATCAGCATCAGTGACTATTCGTCACAGGAGCAAGGATATAACAACGAAATTAGAAACATAATAACAGAAATTATCCCAGGTTTATTTATTTCCAAAGGTGAGACGATGAGCCTCTCAGCCAGCTCGAACATGGATGGCCAGCATTACTTGGCTTTGAGGTTTTAAAGCAGCCAGCTGTATTTCTCAGGGGCTTTCAAAGGGGTACGTGATAGTGTAAAAATGCCTGTCACCCTAAATGACAGTGCTAGTAGCCATGCATTCTATTGGCTTGGTGCAGATTGCCTCATAAACCTGTTCTATGGGTACATTCGTGGCATGGTTCGAGGCATTTGTGTGGATGTTACATGCCACCTACCCAAACTGCAGGCCAAGTATACCCCTTCATGGCAATAGAATTCCCAAATGGCAGTGGTCTCTTACAGCAGGATAATACACAGTGCAAAGATTGTTGATGAATGGTTTGAAGAACATGACAGAAGGCGTTGATCTCGCCAGATCTCCACTTGATTGAGCATGTTTGTCATGTGCTGGACAAACAAGTTTAACTTTTGGAGGTTCCACCTATAACTGACAGGATTTGCTGCTAATGCTCTGTGCCAGGGCACTGCAGTTCATGGTTTGGTGTGATGTGTCATTGATGGTTTTAATGTTATTGCTGATCACTGTACAAAGGAAGAGATGGTATTCTGGTTAATTGCTTATTAGAAACATAATGCATTTGGACCACCAAATTGGCATCTAGCTGCTGCATTTATACAGCTCTAAAACTGTCATCATTATAATAATATAATATGGCTTTAGTGCTTAACCTTTGACAGAACATATGTCTTCCTTAAGATGGCACACTGCTAAAACCAAACAAAGCACCACTACCAACACTAATGGCACCCAACGGATGGCTTAGCACTCTCACTCTTCTGTCATCATGCAACAGATGCCTATCGGTCTCACATATCCATCCAGCATTAGGCCCCCTCACAGCACAGCTGCAGCTATAAGGCTCAGTCAGTTGAAAGTAATATCAGAGGTCTTCAAATGTAACATTCTATACACACGCAGGGGTTCATTTTTCAGTTCATTGTTGCGGGGCAGGAAGAAACACAGAAAATAACTTAAGATCACTATAATAACTATATTATATATAGTTAAATAACTTACGGTTGTAACAACACTGTGTATTTCAAATATACATCAACATTTTCCCCATTAGCCTTCACTCAATACCCAATAATGACAAAGTGAAAACAGAATTTAAGAAATTTAAGCAAATGGAAAAAAAAACATGGATGCCTTCCATTCCAGGACTCTTCCTAGAGCTGGCTGCCCTACCAAATTAAGTAATCAGGGTGAAAGGGTGACCAAGAATGACTGGCAAATGGTCATTCATCACTTCAGTGCTCATCAATCTGAGCTTTATGTCAGACTGGCCAGACAGCAGCCTTTTTTATGAACCCATCACTTACTCAAAGAGCATCAGTTTCATCCATAATGTCAACCAGACTTGCCACTGTAGTTTACTGTGACAGCTCAACATTACATAGTAATTTTTATACATTTTGGATCATTTGAATTGTCAAAGCCTTTAAAAAGTGTAGGGAAAAGTACAAATAAACCACAGATAAACCCCCACCCCAGGCTGAGGATCTTGCTGTCATCAAATCAGACTCACAATTTCGCTCAGCACTTAAGTATAGACTGAAACTGCACTTCCAGTTAGATCATATCCTAGCAGAGATTTAGACGGATTTTTTGTTGGCCTGATACCCAATTGTACTTGCAGGTAATGTAAGTAAAGCCTAGTGAGCGGAATACAAATCACTTGTCTGTATCTCTTGATAAGGGCAACTGTTAAATGCTCTAAATGAAAATTATATTGATGGACACGCTATGATGTGGCCAACATTCTATACCTACGCTACACATAAATGAGAAATACAATGACAAATGAGTGTAAATATACCTAATACATTCCAAATAAATAGTAATATCAGAATTGTTCAAGCTAATATAATGACAATAACGGACAAAAAAGTGTTGTGCAAAACGTATAGGAAGTTTTTTTGGCCTGAACATTTCGGCCTTTTATGTTAGAGCACCAGTATCAACAATCAACAATCAGCGCCTTTGTTTTTTACTCTGGATAAATATAATAGAACCAACAGACACAAAGCACATACAGTCATACCATGTAGCTGACCCATAACAAATACCTTTTAAATACGGAATCATTTATTAAACACAATACAGCTATTATTACTGTGGTTGTTGTTGCAGTTCCTTATTTCAGAAATATCTTTCTCCTTCTCAATACTTGTTTAGCCCATAATCATTGCTTGGGTATGTGACAGCACTGTTAACTATTAATGAAAGTTGAATGAAAAAACTCATGCAGATCAAAATGCTATTTGTCTATGTGTGTATTTAGAGAAGTCATTTTCTCAGTAATATGATAGATTTTTTTTTTTTGCATCATCTCGCTTCGGCTTCTCTGGGAGTTTGGAGCAGAACATTCTGCTCTGTTGCTAGGCTACGTGGGACATTCGTTAACACGTAGCTACAGTGAATAAACTCCTATTGCTTTACGTTAGCCCAGCTGTCTTGTAGCAAGGAATGCACACAGCTAGTAGACCCACTGCTGTGGCTGCTTTAGTGTACACATGCACTAGTGTTCATTTCAAAGCTATTCCCATGATACAGCTTTAACTGACATACTTTTATACACCACTGTATATATACTCTGTATATATTCCATAATTAAGCACTCATCAGCCAGAACAATAAAAAACCCTGTAAGTTGAGAGGCAGGACTTTCCTGGATTACACTTGTTTGTCCAGCACATCCCACATCAGATTAAGAGAGACACCTTGAGCCCATTACCATGTACCAAAAACCACTTCTCCTGCCAAGAAGCATGTCCCTGGACTGCAGTGTTTAAATGGCACTTCCATGAATTCCAGGATCCAAGACTTCACAATAAAACATTGCTTTCATTCTCATAATTCCAACACCATGTTTTTTACCTGTTTCAATGTTATAGTTGATCAGTGAATGCAAGAAGTTAAACCTTTAGAAAAATAAACCTCTCGGTCTTAATCATTACTAAGTATACGGATCCTCTGAGTGTTTAGTAATCCATAAGTCACACTTGGTTACAACTGGCTTGTTTGGAGAGTTGGCAAAACAAAAGGACTGAAACACAAAAGATGACGTGTACCAGGGTTGTCATTCAAGAGTACTTTAATGAATGTTTATTTTGCTTTTGATAAGGAGGCCTTACTCCTCATCCTATCCTGTGAGTACACATAGTAATTCGACCAGTTGACTCAGAGATACATTGTATGATGATTTACAAATGAACAATTCCTACTACAATAATTGTAAACATTCTGGTTGATGTAAGTGGCTGGAAACCACTACAAATCAGCTCAGGGATGCATAAACTGTCAACATACTGAAGAGCTTTCCACTTCTCAAGGGCTTAAAGATGCTCTACAAACAAGGAAACCTTTCAATTCTGGGTTTTATTGGGAAAAAAAAAAAAAAATAAACAACTTGGAATGGATTATTTTGAGGCATGACAACGTTAAGCCATTTAAAAAAAAAAAAAAGAAAAAAAGAAAAAAAAAAAAAAAAAAAAAAAATAAAAACTGAATAAAACATTAAAAAGCATTATAAGATTTAAACAAGTTCTCTGGTACAGAACAGCAGATACAAAAAGAGTTTATGTACGAGTATCTAGAAGATACACCCGTGTCTTTTTTAATTTTTTTTTTTCCATTTGCAGTAGTGCAATGCTGATAAATTTCATATATATTATATACTTTTGTCCATAGTCCATGCAGAGTTACTCCTCTACATTGTTGCCCTGCCAACGTTGTTGCCAAGCGGCAAGCCAGCTAGCAGGTCTCCGCTCTTGCTACGCATCGGGTGGGGGGGCAGACAGACGTGACGTGCAGGGTTTTGCGCGCACCCGCCCCCTTAATCGCCGCAACAAGCACCTGATCGTGTAGCCGCACCGTCACTCCAAAAAACACGATGACAGCAAAAGAAAGGGACATGAGGAGTTAGATCCTATGCAGTTTACATGCAGTTCCTTTGGACAGCCGGGAGGAAGAAGGGGGACTTAACGTTTTACAGATAAATTAAAAGGAAAAAAGGCAAATTATTTATAGGAGAGAGAGAGAGAGAGAGAGAGAGAGGGAGGATCTGTACAAGGCTTTCACTTTGCTGTCATCATTTGTACAAACTCTGTGAAGGCAGAAAAAGGAAATTAATCTACAGTAGATCAACACCTGTCACAATTATCACTTTACCCCCCACTCAAAAAAAAAACCTGCTGTTGAGCCAGTCTGAAGCACCTTAACCCTAGCTTTATAAGTACAGAAACCGTCAGTGAGCTTGGCTCTGAGGTGGACTCACCTTCGTAGTTCACCTGACCGTCACCATCAATGTCTGCTTCTCTGATCATCTCATCCACCTCCTCATCAGTCAGCTTCTCTCCTAGGTTTGTCATCACGTGACGCAGCTCAGCAGCGCTGATGTAGCCATTTCCATCCTACAACAAGCATTCTAAGTGAGAGATGGCTTTAAAGGGTTCCTATTGCCGTTGTTCAAATCCTGTCTTTACCTTGTCAAAGACACGGAATGCTTCTCTGATCTCCTCCTCACTGTCTGTGTCCTTCATCTTCCTTGCCATCATGGTCAGGAACTCTGGGAAGTCTATCGTTCCATTTCCTTTACAGAGCAGGCATTCCTATTAGCGTGAAGTCTTGTTTTGTACAACACCACTGTTTTTTCTGCATTTCTTTTGTTGCTTACCATCAGCATCCACTTCATTGATCATGTCCTGCAGCTCAGCCTCTGTTGGGTTCTGGCCAAGTGAGCGCATGACAGTGCCCAATTCTTTAGTTGTAATGGTGCCGTCTCCATCCTTGTCAAAGAGTGAGAATGCCTCTTTAAACTCTGCAGATACAGACAGGACAGAAACCGCTACTAGGCAAACTGAACTCTTCAACATCAATGAAGATAAAAGCAAACATACAGCTTAAGCCTGAGAGGTAAATTAACATACATATGTTTTATACATACATACATATATATATATATATAACTTCACCTATAAAAAAAGCTGCTGCCCACCCATATCA
>JAVSBV010000097.1:8747651-8767458 GCA_033117975.1 Parotocinclus spilosoma
ATGTTCTATTACGAATAAAATATTGACATTTGCCATCTCCACATCATTGCATTCAGTTTTTATTCACAATTTGTTTATTGTCCCAATTGTATTGGAATCCGCTTTGTAAATATAAATATAATTTACTTACTTTCAATATGTTGCATTGAAGAAACCATTAACCTTTAATGGCCTTTTGGTTCATGAGCTGCAGTCTCAAATTGTTCTAGCACTAAATTATTAGAAAACAGTATAGGTTCTTGAACAATATCAGCTAAATATTGATGTTAAAAAAACAACACGTGTAAAGCATTAGTTTATTTTTCAATATGCACTACACAATTATATACTTCTATAATTATCCATCCATCCATTCATTTATCTTCCATTTTTCCACATGGGCCAGTCAGTGCCCCTCCGGCAACTCTGGGTGCAAGGACAGAAACAACCCTAGATGGGACGCCAATCTATCATAGCACGCACAGTCACACACTTAATGCCACTTTAGAGACACCAGTTAACCTAACCACAGTCTTTGTTTGGACTGTGGGACGAAACCGGAGTACCCAGCGTAAACCCACGCAATCAGGGGGAGGACATTCAGACTCCACATAGAAAGGATCAAAAGGTCGTTCCACCCTGGGATAAAAATAGCGGTGCTACCCACTGTGCTGCCCTATGTATAATTATATGCATATTGTATAAGAAAACACGTCTGTGAGATTTTAATTATAATCCGGATTCAAGAATTTTTTTTTTTTAATTGATGAGATGTGGTAAAGCCACAGATATTCACCAGAAAAACTAATCCAATCCAAATATATGCACAGTGTTAAAGGTAAATACATTTTCTCAAGTCCAGAGTCCAACCACTCATGGATATACTAATGGTCAAGTGCTCTGGGATTCTCAGTGGCAGATGCTGTCATTTAGACATGGGTGATGAAATAATAGAGACACAACTGCTGAACTTGAGGGAATATTTATTTAAGCTATACATGCACTGTTTCTGCATTTTTTACAAATATAAAATTGGACTTGACAACAATGTTTATTACAAAATATCATCTTTACATGAAAATGTGTAAATACTTGGAAACAAATGTTACCATATTGACTATGATAGTAGCAATTGTTTGTTTTTAATCTCAGTCCCAGTTAAGACTCCATCCTTACTGAATATTCTCTCAGCATCTCTTTGTTTTTAGCTGCTCAGTAGTGCCAGTTTGAGCACCTTGTAATGCATTAATTGTTAGACCACTGATATACATGTCTGTAATGGTACACTGTGTAACACCAGCATCATGGCAGTAAAAAGGGAAATCTATAAAGCTTTGAAATATTGTTGATTTACTTGCATCTATGGGCAAATTGTTCGGAATGTCAGACTGAATGAGAGGAAATGTGACCAGAATACTAACTACTGATTTGTCTGTTTTTCTGTGCATCAGACTCTGATGGATTTGTCCTGGCAGATTGTGTAACCGTTGCTCACGCACAGGCTGTTCTGTACTGTCTAAACAGCAACTTCCTAGAGGTTAAGCAACTAGCCTGCACGCTGCTAAAAAAACTGCCTTCCAAAGCAGTGGGACTTCAGGTTTGTTGATTGAGTTATATGTCTGGTTAAAACGTGTAAAATCTTTTCTAACACTCAAACAATTTATGGCCTCTTATCTCTTTATTGTACTGCAGTCCATCTGTTTCTCTGCATAATTTGTTTTTCCCATTTACTCTGTTCAGGACCTCAGTTGTATTTATAGATCCACTATGATTAGTTCAGACTCAGCAGTGCTGCTGGAGTTCTAAAACAGTACAGTAAAAAAAACCAGAACAAAATGACACATTTGTATTTAATGGATTTGCTGCATATACATTTATTAACTTCAAAACTGATATAAATGAAAGTTTATACACTTAAACAATTAAGGTGTTTGGGGTGCATATTTTACAACTATAGATAAAAGTGCAATTTTTAAAAATTTGCCCTGAATTTCACTAAAATTTAAATTCTTACACTTCGCCCAACAGGGCCCTACGCATATTTCATAGCATAGCCTTTAACATGCTTAAAACACTTATATTGACCTAAAGTTGGTCACAATCATTAACACAAAGCTTCTTTAACAATAGTGTTAATTATCTCATGTAATTTATAGAATAATGTAGTCTAATACTTAGTCCGTTGGTGGACTAAGGGTGCTGTTGCTCAGCTCAGTCAGCTGGCTGCTACCTGGATGCCCAGCCTTTGTGAAAGAGTTTTGTACTGCATATTGTTTCTTTTGCAAATATGGTTTCTTCTGAATGAGTATTTGTGTATGATTGGATTCCCATCGTAAAGTCAAAAATTGTTCAACCAAACCGTGGTAATCCGAGGATTGCCTAGTTGTTTAGGAGAAATGGCAGCCCTTACAATTCTGTAGCTTCTGACAGTCGTGGCTAACAGTAAAATATATTTGGGTCCTCTGACCTGACGAAGCTCCTCCCAAAATAACTTTGTAGCATCTTCTGTCCAATGTCTGTTTTTTTTTTTTTTTTTACGTTTCAGTTTTTTTTTAATTAATTAGCTTCGTTTATGCTCTTTTTCCTCAAAAATACCTTCTGTTACCTTTTCTACTACAGATCACATTAGTAATTGGTGTATAAGTATATAGTGCATTAAAAAGATGTACACCAAAATATTTATCTGTCATGTTAGCTGGCAAACTAATTACATCTTTGTTTTGCTTATTCTATTTAAAAGATCAGCCTGGTCCTGAGAATGAACCACCTTCATGTGTTCTTATTACAGGATCCGGAGAGGCTGCAGTGTGTGCTCCAGGCTGCTCTAGACCTCAGCACCAGCACTAAACCCTTCGACAGTGTCACAGCTGCCCACTTGCTGAATCTGCTGTTGCATCAGGAAGGACTCCAGCAGGCATTGCTCCACTGTGCTATGAAGCAGAGCATCCCGTTCATGCTGCCTGCAGTAATCCAGACTGAGACATCTCAGAACTCAAGCTTAGAGAGGAACACTCTGACAGGTGTGACTTCGTACACGTACCTTTACACTAACTTTATTATCAAGGCCCGTTAGATGTGCTTAGATATTTGGGACACCTAATTATTAACGTTATGGGTACATGTGCTGACTTTCATCTTGTGCGTTAAAAGATGTGTTCAGTTTTCATAAATTTTTGGTATTGATTCAATTCAGAGTTTATTTCTAAAGTATATATGAAAGGCAAAGCACAACAAAATGCTGTACAACTTTTTGAGAAGGATGCTAAAAGGACAGAACACTAAAACAAACACAAACTACCAATCGAATAAAATATAAGACGTACTGTATAAATGGCAATAAAATGGATACGTTAAAAGCCGAGGAATTTAAATTTACCGGTTCAATACCGACCTCACTTGCATATCCCAAGTCTGCATTGGTTTACTCTTGTGTGGGGTTTCCTCAGTCCAAGCATTAGGTTAATTGGTGACTCTAAACTGGCCCAGCATGTATGACTGTTATTTTATTTTTTACAACATGTACAGTGCATCCGGAAAGTATTCACAACGCTTCACTTTTTCCACATTTTGTTATGTTACAGCCTTATTCCAAATTGTATTAAATTAATTTGTTTCCTCAAAATTCTACACAAAATACCCTATTATGACCATGTGAAAAAGTGTTTTTGAGAGTTCTGAAAATTTATTAAAAAATAAAAAATGTTTACATAAAACCAAAGATACATTACATTTACATTTAGCAGACGCCTTTATCCAGAGCGACTTGCAAGTTATACAATCTTACAATCCAAGCAATTGTGGGTTAAGGGTCTTGCTGAAGTGCCCAACTATAGCAGCTTGGCAGAGGTGGGATTTGAATCCTGGACTTTCTGGTCCAGAGGCCAGTGCCTTAACCGCTAGGCTACCACAGTCCACTGTCCAGATACAGTATTAAATAAAGATAATTCTGCATTCCTAAAATCTTAGGAAAGAAATTCAAATATTTAAGCACAATCATACACCAAACAAAGTCTTGAGGCATGATTTATTCAGCAGTGGCCAGTGATCCGACTCCACAAGATAATGCATTCCACAGTCTAAGGGCAGCTGTTGAAAATGCACGGTTGCCATTCTGTTTTAATTGTGAATGTGGGACAGATAACGTTTACTTATTTATTTATTGGAGGACTGAGAGTGCCCCCTTAGGCATACATAAACTAATCATCTTACTGTACTGTGTACCTAGACCAAGTAGTGCCTTAAAAACAACCAATATTAAGTGTGCTTTTGCATTAAACTCTGTTTTTAAGTCTTATTGACTCATGCTGATAAGTTGCGCAAAATAATCCATGCAGGTATGCCAATAATTACATGGAATGTATTATGGTATACAACCAGAAATAATAGTTTTGCTAATTATTTGCTTTTAAAAAGCTTCATGCTTGAAAATAAGCGGCAGGGATTAGGAAATTATAAACTGTTTAGTAAATCGGATTATATGCATAGCATTCTTTTGTAAGCACACTGTTGCCAAAACCAGATTTCCACAGATATCTGATCATTGTGTACTGACATGTTTTGTCGTAAATGTAGTGACACACTTTACTAAAACGCTTATGAAAATGTTTCAGTGATGCTGTTCCTGATGTCATGCCTGAAGGCGGAGGTGGTTCAGGCTGAGGTTTCTCTGCTGCAGGCTGCTGCCTCCTGTCCCTTGTATGGTAGAGCCCACTGTATCACTGCTACCCTGCAGCAGCTCGACACTCGGTATAGTAACACTCGTGCACATGCATTAATACTTCTTCATATCATGTATTCTGCAAGACACTGTCTGTTCACTTTAATGACTGACGTCTTAACAATTAAAACATTTTGTAATAGGAAATAAAAATTGATCGAATGGCCTTTGTCATTATAATTTACGTTACAATGAAATTTGGGTGCAACTCCAAAAGGTGCTTATAAAACAATAAGAAAATAAAAGAATATCAGTGTATAAAATAGATATCACATCATATACCACTCTATGAAAGGTTTAGTGTGTGTGTGTGTGTGTGTGTATAACACTTTAGTTTTTTCAGCTGTATTTGTGCCACTTCAACGTATAATTTGCACATGGTTTTCTTCCATATGACAATAACATTAAAATACAATGTGACTGTGGTAATGTCAACACCTGTTTCAAAGAACATAATGCGGTACATAGGTGTATACGATGGAATTTACAATGCTGCCCAGTCCTGTATTCATTCATTCATGAATTTGAACACTTCTAATATGTGTAGGTCTCTCAAGCTGGAGGATGAATGGAGACAGGTCGTGTCAGACCTCATTGCTTTATGCTACAGGATGTCTGATGTGGTGGCACCTGTCGTTCAGAGCTCCTCCCCGGAAGGGCTTATTCCCATGGATACAGACTCTGGTAATTACTAATGAGAGGCCTGTGTGTGTGCGCCCGTCAATGTTAATACTTTGACTTAAATTACAAACTAACTTTGCTGAGTCATTTATATAGGTATTTTAGTTTAGCTGTTTACATTATTATTCATGTAAAATGCAAACAATATTTCCTGGAAAAAGTAGTAGAATCTTTTACTGACCCTCCAATATTTTTGTCTCACTAGCTTACTGAAACATGTTAGTGAATTTGCATCAAAAGTTTATTTATTAGAAAAAACGTTTTTTTAATTGATGAGCCATGGAGGTTCATCATGGTGCAAATGTGCTATGTAGAGTGGGATGATGCTTTCTGCAATTGCCTATTTTTAACACCAGAGGGTGTTAGTTTTTTTGCTTTGTTTACACTACAGAAATTAAAAGGTGTCTTTTATTAAATGTCTAATACGAAAATCTAATTGTTTCAAGAATTGAATCGAGTTTATCGTTACACTCCTGAGTTACTGTTCCACCCACTGTGCAGTTCAACACAGTGTCACATAATGGAATGACTGCAAAAAAACCCCAAAAAGAATTGAAAGGGTGATTTATCTAACCATCATGTCCTCTTAATTTAGTATTTTTTTAACTTTGTTGTCCTGTGTCTGTGTGCATGAACGTCTGCATAGAAACATCTGCTAGCCTACAGAAGATCCTCCAAGAGATCAAGCCTCATGACACCAATGACTTCTTCACTGGTGCTCGAGAACTGGACATAGACTCGAAGGAACAGGTTCACGCACCTCAGGGCAAGAGCAATGGTAAGAACACAACTGCACCTTTCTAATGGCTCAATTAATATCTAAGAACAATAAAGGCTTGCATATTAATATCACTTAGCAACAAAATCTTAGTTGTTTTAGTCCCACAAATTTAAAGGGTGGACCTTGATTGTAGTTGTTATTCTAAATTTAAATCTGTTTTAGATGTTATTCATGATTCATTGTTTTTAAGTAGCAGAGCCAATAAATATTGCATTAAGTATATTACTTAATTCAGAACTTTATTTAGAAAAAAGGCTGTTACATGACATTGCAATTTTTTTGTCTTTGCTATGAAAAATCTGACCTGTGACTACAAATAAGGGGGTCCAAC
This sequence comes from Parotocinclus spilosoma, assembly GCA_033117975.1. Lineage (NCBI taxonomy): Eukaryota > Metazoa > Chordata > Actinopteri > Siluriformes > Loricariidae > Parotocinclus > Parotocinclus spilosoma. The sequence goes on from JAVSBV010000097.1 coordinate 8,754,141, forward strand.
GTTTATTTGAGTTGCCTACCTTCACAAAGTAATGGTTTTTTTTTTCATATAGAGTGTAGCACTACATTTTTGGATTTAAAGGTCAGCTTGCCTTGGATGTAGCAGAAAGAATTTTGACTATTTACTCAGTGTTTGGCATCATAATGGTTAATAGGGTGTTATTACAACACTAAATTTCACAAAGCACGACTTGGGAAAAGTCAATAGAGATGTTTACACATTGAGTTCAAGCCAACAACTGACAGGGAACTACTATTCAAGAGACGGCATTGTTTTTGAACCTGTAAATATGCAATTCGATTTTCACAAGTAGACATGGAGATTTCGGTCAATCAATTGAAGTAAATGCTTGGTCTTTTATTTATTAAGTAAAATTATGTAATTTGTTTTCATTCATATTGAAGACAGTCAGGTATCAGTGAGCACCCTGCTGTATTTTAAGAAAATAATCACAGCACAGTTTATGTTCTGCTTCTTGAAGACCTCCGACCAAGAGTTGTTGTTGTTTATGAAGACACATAAAAAGGTTACAAAACCCTCTCTAGAATGTTGAAGAGAGTGGAGTGAAACAGCAATGTGTGTATAATCGTCTGTATTGCCACGGAGAAACCCATGGTAACTTCTAATGTTAACATCTGAGTTCACCATCAAGAGAACACTGAACAACAATTAAATGCATGGCAGTGTTTTAAGGTGAAGGCCTCATTGCTGCCAGGTACAATCCAGCTGTGGGGAATATGGGGCCAGATGTAAGCGAAATAGAACTTGAGAAGCATTATTATCTAGAGAAAGAAGTACACCACATACCAGCATAATAACTGTATCTCATTTGTCATTTCATTCTACCAAAGAATGGTTAAAGGGGAGTAATGGACAAGTTCCAAACCTGAATTTAGAATAAATCTTGTGGAATCGGTTCATGTGAGCAAACCCAACAACATTCCGGAGTTGAGGCTGTTCTGAACAGAGGAATGGGATGCATTATTCTAAGATGATGTGAAGCAGTTACCAGAAATGGGTAGTTGCGGTTATTGCTGCACCAATTGCAGGTCACACCAGATACTTGCAGCAGAGGTTGATATACTTTCCCCACTCCTCAGATATGTTATATATGTGAATATGCTTTAGTACATAATTGACTAAGTATAATGTATATATTTTAATCTAATTTATGAAATTGGGTTCTCTGTCTACTTTTGAAACCTGTGTACATATTTGAGGTTTTATGTTACACTTATGCAGGAGAAATCTAAAATTCTAAAATACTCACAAGCTTTCGAGTGCCATTGTGGCTAGTGCGTTCAGAAAAAAGATATTGCAATTCACAGTCAATGAAAATAGCTGTTAAAGTTCTTTCTTTCAAACAATATAGCACTGATACATATACACTCAACTGCCACTTAATTAGGTACACCTTGCTAGTAGTGGGTTGAACCTTAAAAGTTAGACATTGTGAAGCTTTCCGCCGACATTTTGATCTGTATTGACATTGAAACATCACACAGTTGCTGCAGATTTTTCTGTGGCACATCCATGATGTGAATCTCCTGTTCCACCACATCTCAGAGGTGCTCTGTTGATTTAAGCTATGGTGGCTTTGGAGGCTGTGTGCGTACAGTGACGTAATTGTCATGTTCAAGAAACCGGTTTGAGTGTGTATAAGATGCTTACAGGTGCTTTTAATTTTTTTTTTTTTTTTATTTTATTAATATTTTTGGTCAGCAGCAATAGTCCGATAAGCTTTGGCATCTAAACAATACTCAGACTGTTATTAATTGTTTTTATTTACACCAAATTCAGACCAGGCAAAGTTTTCCCAGTATTTTCTTGTCCAATTCTGTTGAGACTGTGCAAATTGTAGCCTCTGTTGCCTGTTCCTAGCTGAGAGGAGTGACACCAATTGTCGTCTTGCGTTGTAGTAATTCATATGTTTCAAGGTTTGACATTTTTGGTATTCAGAGATGGTCTTCAAAATGCCAGTAGTTACGGTTTCCTTTTTATTAACTTTAACCAGTTTGCCCATTCTCCTCTGACCTGTGATATCAGGAAAGAGTTTTCATACAGAGAACTGCTGCTCACTGAATATTTCATCTGTATCCCCTAGAGATGGCTGTGCTCCAAAATCCCAGTAGAATACTTAATTTATGCACTAAAATGCAGATTAATTATTTAAAAATTATACAGTGGGGTTTTCTGAATTCTTTTTAGATTTAGTCTCCCAAAGGTGGTTTACCTACTATAAAACTTACAGATCAGGTGGGAAAGCTTGCAAACTCAAATAATATACAAAATATCAAATAATTATTTTCCACACTGTATATACTGCTCACACAAATTGGGGAATATTTCAGAATGAAATCTTAAGTTAATATTCATATAATAACCAATCATTATTTTGTGCTTGGTCCAAAATCTTCAACCATTGTTACCCCCATGTCGATTGGTTGGTCAGTGCAGTACTTGTTTTGTCCTTTTGAGGTCGCTGTGTGACCACATGTCAGTTCTTGCTAGGTAATAACATAATTGTTTTGCACGTGTATAACATAATTGTTTTGTGCGTGTTGTCTAGGAAGTGAACTTGAAGCTTATCGGGTCACTGCTCAGATGGTGTTGGTGTGTTGCTGGAGGTGTATGAAAGAGGTGTCCATGCTGCTGGGTGAGCTGTGTCAGAGCATACCTCTTCACACACACACCCACAAAGGGCTCATCACTGAGGAGCAGGTCAGTAAAAGCCAGACATGTTCACTGTTATCCGTTATCTAATTTTATGAGACAACATAAAAAGTACAAATACGCCTACCTTGTACATGAATGCACTCAAAGTGCACTTTGTACACAAGCAGTTACTGCAAAGGCCTGTGCATCATTGACTTCCTATACCTTGGCTGCATATGGAATAAGACTACCACAGGACTATTAATTATCCCTGTTTTTTGGAGGATAAATCGAAGCACAACAGTGACACTGAGATTGTAGTGACGTGGTAGTTATTGTTGTGCAGTTGCAGCAGTGGTTTCTTAAATACAATATACCCTTACTAGTCATACGCTGCTCACAGAAATAAGGAGATATTTCATTCTAGGATATTACAATTTGAAATATCCCCTAAAGTATATCATTTAGGGGATATAATAAAGTACATAATAAGACATGGTTACTTAGTGGGTACAGATTGCTGATGCACTCTCCATGCACCCTTTGTGTTTTTTGTTTCTTTCTATGTAACGGCGTCAGTTTTTGACAGCAGTTGGCTTTTTATTGGCTTGATAATGGCATTACTGAATTTTTTTTTTATGAAATTCATTATAAAGTATGTATGTAAATATTATTGAAATGAAACAATAGATTATTATTAATAAATCGTATGCTGTGTATCTCTATGCAGCTTTCAACGTACTCAATAAAGGCTTGTGGCCAAATAAAATTGGATTCTACTGACCTCTGATCAGGTTTCGTATTTGATCAGTGTGAGGCTTAGAATATAAAATCCAGAGACAGGAAAATGTTGATGTTGGATCTGTGTTTGGCAATGGCTGATAATCTGCACCTTATTAAAGTGGGATCCTTTTATCCCTAGTGATGTTATACTTCATTCAGAGAAAGTAAATAGACCCTCTGAGAGACAGGTGGTAAGGCTGATAAGCCGAAACTGCTGACTTGTCAACGATTTTCATGTAATTAAACCAATTCATGTGGACATTTCCTGTTTTTAGATTCTGAATGCGAAGTCATTTTGATTAAATAAAAAACAGGAATAAATAAGAAATGTATTTGTCCACCAGCCTTTATTAAGTATGTTGTACTAGACAGGAAGCTGTTCCCCCGCCTGAGTTGAACGTCTGGGCTAAATCATATTCACCAGCCATTGTTGGGAGTGTTTTCCTTCTGTGGCGGCGTGAAGCCCTGTGACTCCATGCTGCGCCCGCCTTCAATTAACATCCGCCCTCGTTAGCGTGGGGCTTTCATTTGAACCTGTCCTGCTGTTTAAGAACTCTGGCTGCCCACATTTTTTCCAAATGGTCTCCCTCGTTTAGCAGAAGCAAGCCACTTAATGCACAAACACTGTATTCATTGGCTCTTGCACTTGAGACCAAGGCAGGAACTGCTATATCACATATGTGCTTTTATAAGTTATATTACAATTGGGTCTGATTTTGCATTAAAAAAAATTGTGACTGAGATTTGCTAAATGGAGAAGTATTTTTAATGACATGTTATTTGGAACATTGGGTGCTCTCTTGCCTGTTGTAGGTCATAACCCATCAAGTTTTCTTTGGCAAACCAGCCCATTCATAATTCCTAATTAAAACTGACTTGTATCACATTCATAATACATGTCTGAGTTCTCCATAGATGAGCAGTGGCAGTACAATGAAATGCACCATCAACTCTCCACATTTAGAGGCTTCCACTTCCAATAAGGGAAGCCATCAATGTCAGTTTTCTGCCCTTTTGCCCTTAAACAAAGCCCATAGAGAATTGGTTGCCAAATTTAACCTTGACCTCAACTCCATCAGACACTGCACTGGTATTACGACGCGAGTCTGGGCTTACTGTCTAACATCAGAATCCGACGTCACAGTCATGTTCCAAATCCTATTGGAACCACTATCAGAAGAAAAGTTTGCAGGGCAAACTCCATACTAATGTTTTGAATGTAATAGTTTGTGTCCATGAACTTTTTTTTTTATGTTTTACCTGGCTTTATCCATCTTACCATCCTGGACTATTGATCCGAAAATTGAGTGTCAAAGTCTTAGACCTGCCAAGCTGCTGAACCCTTGAGGAAGGCCTTGTTTATACCCTTGATAACTTGGAATTGTACCTTGCATCCCTTGTAAGTTGGTCTGGGAAAGGGCCCTTGCTTAATGATCTAAATACAAATCAGTTTGCTTTCTGCTGCTTGTTGAAAAATTAGGATTGCAAGGCTAATACAATTGTAGTAAGAATATTTTATGCCAGTTTTGTGTCAGAGTTTCCTAGCTTGAACATCTGCTTCAGTATTACTATTACGGCTGCACTGAAGGTCGACGGATGGTTTACTAATGATGTCTGATTCACATTGTCCATTGTGCAGTTCGAAATGCTGTCATCTTTATATAAATACAGTGTTTCTTAGTTTGACTTTGTATGTTTTTCTCTCTTAAAACTGTAGGCTAGGCATGTGAGAGCACTGGAATTTAAGCCATTGGGGTCACAGGGCTTCACACTACCACAAATGGAAAATCTTCATACACACTAACTGCTGGTATACTTGATTCAGTCCAGGCTTGTATTTATCCAGTACAGAATGAGAGTGCAGGCCTGGACTTGGATGCTTGTAAAACCTAATATGAATGCAGTACCCATACTCCTGGTCTAAGATCAGATTGCCTGTATGATCATATTTAAAGTGCAATGTATGGTACCTTTCTCTAGTATAGTATTGACTGTGCTTACAGGGAGAGACTGTCAGTGCAAATAATACATGCCAGAACTGTTCTCTATTCAAAATGTGTTAACTATTAAACAGTTTGTACAATGTTCATGTTGCAATTAATTGTAATTTTCAAATAAGGAGAATCTGCAGTTTTACATGGTAAGTTTTAATAAAGTTTCCTTGGTGAGTAAAACCAGCCCTTGCACTTTGCAAAAGTCTTAGGCCACCATTAGAATAGCTATATTATTGCTTTAGCAATGATATAATGACCATATATAATTATTTTCCAGTTGTGTTATTAAAATAAAGAAAATGTGGGGGAAAACGGCTTCTGTAGGCTACAGTGGCAAGTATTTAGTGTAACCTCCCCTTACACTTGATCAATAGCAGCATCTGACAGTTTCATCGGGATCCCAAGCTACTCAAGTCTTTTTCAAAGGATACAACCAATAAACCACTTGGAAGGAGAACTAGATGAAAATGCTACGATATAATAAAGTTCACTAGTATCGTAAGGAAAATGAATGCAGGATTAGTATGTTGTCCAATATAGTGTTGGTCAGATTGTTGTTTCTAAGATGCATGTGCTGTAGTTATTGTTGTTATTTCTTCTCTAATGGAATACTTTGGTTTGACGAAAGACCTCATCGCTTCAGCAGATGGAGTGGAGTTATTCGCTGATGTCACCACTGTGGTCACCATAGTGTTTCTACGTTATGTAAAAGGTGATCTAATGCTGTCGGCAGAATCCAAATGGCACGGGTGTGTTTGTGTGCGCAGTGACACATGCCTGAACTGTACAACTGATGGCTTTTGCCAGGCCACCCTTCTTTGAATGGTCCGTAAACTGCATGTGGGTTCACGGCAGTGGAGCTCCCCTTCAAAAAGGTTTGTGTGCTTGTGTGTGCGCTTGTGTGCCTGTCAGTCTTCTGCGTCATGTTATGGTTCTCCGTCGCTGCAGCAACGCGGCAGATGTTTCCGTGCTGCTGAAGCACCATGACAACAGCAAACAGTTGGTCACATTGTGACGATTTATAATTCCTTGTTTTTCTTTGAGAGGGAGAGAGTAAACTGACCCTACGCCTAACCATTCCGGGATGCTCCTCAACCTTCTTGGTTCTATGAGAGATTGAGTGTGGCACAGCTTTGACAAGCTTAACTTTTTGCCAGTTTCCTATGGGTAGACCACCAAGGGGGAAGCTCATTTCCTTAGGCTGCTGTTTAGGTCCAAAACTTTTCTCCTTCGCTTTGGCAAATCAGTCTAAACTGCAGCTAAGCACGAAGGCTCTATGTGGCTTTTCTGGGGTTTTGGATGAAGATGAGCATTTTGTTAACCTAGTTCTGACAAAGCTCTGGGTGGCTAAACTTGTGTATGTCTTTAGTGTTTTATAGTAACATAGGCATGCCATTGAAAACTGAGCAATAATAAACTGATTGTTTTTTTTTTTTTTCCCTTTCAAAATGATATATAGGCAGTTCATCTCTACTCTTGTTAAACATTCACACAGCTATGACTTTTTATGAACGTGAAATACCCCACCATCCCGTAATAGTATGTCAGTTAGATATCCTGTGTAGTGATTTAATGCACAACAGTAGCCACACCTGACAAACATTCATGTCATGGTATTTTACAGACCCTGGTGTGGAGCAACATGCATTCCAAGCTATGAAAATATATTATAATGTTGGGGACTGCACCATGGTGCAGGAGTTCGTGCTATTGCTATAACTTTGGATGCACTGCTTTTAAAACCAGACACTGCATGTGTGGATTTAGCATGTTCTCTCAGTGATTGTGAGTTTTCCAAAGACATCTGCTGATTCAGTTGGCCTGTTGGCTTAAATGAAGTGTGAGGGACGGAGGTCTACTGGCAGTTAGGCAAGTGTTAGTTTCCTTCCTTGTGCACTGTTCTGCCAGCAACATTCAAATATTACTCTGTTTTTGGTTCAACTAATATGGTAAGTGAATATAATACCAGTCCTGTGGTATGCTGCGTCCCATTTGGGAGTTATCATGCACTAAACTGTCCTGTTAGTTTCCGCTTGGTAGAAACGAGGGGAGTTTGTGGAGAAAGATTGCAGCACTATGATATCCAATAAAACACACCTTAAAGCTTGGTAACAACTACGTGAAGACCAAATAAAATCATGGATTGCTGAGTGTTAAGCATTAATGGAGTTGAAGACAGATAAAGCCAAGCATTATTTTACATCACAAGATGTCCTTTGGAAAACTGTGCAGTCATGCAGGTTTAACGTGAGTCCTTAGATTTAGGTCTCCATTCCGAGTTCTATCCTTCGAAGTCTGAGCAGCAAAGGCCAAAGCAAAGGCTGAACCAACTGTCTGCTCTATGGCAGACTTTCTGTTCGCATCACCTTTCTTAATGTTGGCTGGTAATGAATTCACCCATTGGATTTTTGATGCCCTGGAAAAGAAGGTTGCCTGTTTGACCTGCTAAGATGCAATCGGTTGTCAAATGCATCCTCTGAAAGAAGCCGCCTCTGAACTGAGACACAGCTCATGTCGATGCACGTTATTTTGTTTAACACAAGGTACAAAAATGTCTTAATGAATAATGGTCTGTGTCTCATAATACCATAAAATATATGGTCTGTCCTTTTAAGAACTTCCTTGAAAGGGATTGGCTCATATTTGTGCAGTTCAAATAGCGATGTCACTTCTGATAGAAAACTTCTACAAACACGTCTGTTGTGTTTTGGAAGGATTCAGAAAGTCTGTTTATACTGGCGAAATGTAACATTTGTGCTATGATGACTAATTTGACCCAAAACCAGTCTATATCATCACCATCAACAACCCAAGAGCAGTTAACTGTTATAGAAATCTTGTTTTTGAGTTCAGGGGGACTTTACATGCTCTTTTTAAGGGTTGTAGCTCCGTTAAGGATCTGTTGGCTTTGTTAAATTCGGCTTTGCAAGCACGCAACTCATGCCTAAAGATGGATGTTCAGTTTCTGGAAGTATGGGGCCACAGGGCTTGGTTGCATATCCAAACTGAAAGGCCTGGCTTTGACTCACTGACCCCAGTCAACCTCAGACCAAACCTCAACCTACAAATAATCTCTGTAAAGCCACTCCTATGATGCCAGCCATATATGTTTGTCTCAGGCCTGTTTTTGACCCATTGTTGAGATGACTTGCTAGTTTTTCCATTTCCTCTTTATACAGTCTGACATGGTTGACTTTGTGTGAAGCTTGACATGCATGCTGTTATTTCATAATTCTTACTGCACATGATCACCTCTAATATATAGAGATGAGATGCTATGATGCTATTCTCTTAATTTCTACTTAAGGGGGAATTGCATAATTTCACTTTAGATCTGAGTCAGTGTAATCAAAAACATTAAACAAATGGTGACATTAAGAGTTTGGGTGCTAAGACTCTTGGTGGTCAGGCACAAAGGAAAAGCTGTGATTTTAGGTTGCTGACCTTGACCGTGTAATTAGCCAGCTGTGGAGAGATGGGAGATTTCATTACGCATGCTGAGTGGTAGAAGGGGGAAAAAATGGAACAGCTCAACTGGCAAACAGGAAGCGTCAGACTAAATAAAGTCCTGTTGGAGCTGAAGCACTTTAACGGTTGTTTGAAACACGACGTAAATAAAGTCAGAGCAGACCATAATCTTTAACTGCAATCTGCTGGCCAATGAGGAGGGACTCTTTTTCATTAGTTTGCATGAGGTTGACCTGGTCCTGTTTTGACAGTATACTTGCTTATAAAATCAGATTCTTTCGCCACAATTGCAGACTAAATTTACAGAAATATGTTTTAGCTGGATAACTGAAAAACATTTACATAGGCTTGCTCTTGGTTTTTGTTCAAACCCTGCCAAACCCTGGTCTTTTTTCTGTCTCAAGAGGAACTCTTTTACTTACTGTTACCTTTGTTGTTTAGGCTTATCTCACCTTTGGCTATGCTCTGACCCCTGTGTTTTTTCTAGACCTGGTATGAGCACACTTAGTCAGGGCTGCTTTGGCTTTAGTTATTTGTATTTAATTATGGGTCAGTAATGTGTTTGATGAAGAAATCATAGGTGGCAAAAAGTCTGTGAACAGTAGTTAAAATTCTTAGATGGACTTTTGGAGTGGGATTGATACTGCAACAGAATAAAACCCAAAACATGCCTCAAAGCTTGGCAACAGCAACTTGAACACCAAAGAACATAATGGAGGCATGACTGGCATGGACTTTCCTACACAGTCACCTGATCTAAATCTTGCAGATAATTTATGGGGGCACTGGAAGATCACAGGATGCTTTTTGCAATAATGTGAAGCCGTGCTGGGATGATATGGATCATTATCTTTTGTTTAAAGTTGTTTGAGTCCTTGTTGGCTTTGATACACATTGTCGTTACAAGTATGAGGATTGGCCGGCCATTACCATAATCACGTAATAGTTTAATTACTTTTTTTACTTAGTGATTCATTTTAAACAGTAGCTTTAATTGAAAACCAATATAAAATTTCGTGCATTACTGTACTAGGGTAGGCCTGGCTCAGACCCCTTTAAATTGATCACTTTGTTTCATTAATTTTATTTCTCATCAATGTACACTCAGCATCCCATCTTGACACTTTTTAGCTAGTGCTGCCATAAGGCTTCTTGGGAATGATGCAACAATTTTTTCACACCTGTATTTGGGGGATTTACTGTCATTCTTCCTTGCAGATCCTCTTCAGTTCCTTCAGGTTAAATGGTGAACGTTGGTAGACAGCCATTTTCAGGTCTCTCCAGAGATTATCAATTGGGTTTAAGTCAGGGCTCTGGCTGGGCCAGTCAAGAGTCACAGAGTTGTTCCAAAGCCACTCTTTTGTTATTTTAGCTGTGTGCTTAGGGTCATTGTTTTGTTGAAAGGTGAACCTTCAGCCCAATCTGAGGTCCTGAGCACTGTGGAAGAGGTTTTCTTCCTGGATATGTCTGTACTTGGCCGCATTCATCTTTCCTTCAATTGCAACCAGTGGTTCTGTTTCTGCAGCTGAAAAACACCCCCAAAGCATGATGCTGCCACCACCATGTTTCACTGTTGGGATTGTATAGGGCAGGTGATGAGCAGTGTCTGGGTTTTTCCACACATACCGATTTAATTAACCGAATTAACACCAAAAAGTTAAATATTTGTCTGACCAGAGAATATTATTTCTCATAGCCTGGAAGTCTAATGTGTTTTTTGGCCAAATTTTAGCTCCACTCTGCCATAAAGCCCCAACTGGTGGAGGGATGCAGGGATAGTTGACTTTGTAGAACTTTCTCCCATCTCCATACTGCATCTCTAGAGCTCAGCTGCAGTGATCTTTGGTCGTCCCAAACTTCTTCCATTTAAGGTTTATGAAGGTCACTGTCCTCTTAGGAACTCAATGCTGCACATTTTTTGTAACCTTGACTAGATCTGTGTCTTGCCACAAGTCCTTGGGCAGTTCCATCAACCTCATGATTATTATTTGCATTGACATGCACTGTGAGCTGTGAGGTCTTATATAGACAGGTGTGTGCCTTTCCTAATAAAGTCCAATCGGTTCAATTAAACACAGCTAGATTTTAATGAAGGAGTAGAACCATCTCAAGAAGGATAAGAAGAATGGACAGCTTGAGAATTAAATATGAGTGTCACCGCAAAGGGTCTGAATACTTATGACCATGTGATATTTCAATTTACAAAAAATTCTATGTGTGTTTTTATGCTGAGTGTACATTAATGAGAAATAAAATTCGATTTTAGCAAATGGCTGCAATGAAACAAAGACTAAAAAAATTTAAAGCGGTCTGAATACTTCCCATAGCCACTGTATGTAGTGGACCTGAGTCATTCCAGCATTTGCTTGGTTTTACTTTTTAATAGTTTTTCAACACTGAATCATGCATATTCAGTTATTGAAAGTGCAATTTCAGGCAGCTTTATTTAATTTTTACAGTGTTTCTCCTGTTACTGTTAATAAAAGCGCTAACTGGACTGAGTTTTCAGAACATAATTAGCTACTACATTTTACATTTACAGTATTTAGCAGACTTCCTTATCCAGAGCGATTTACAAAAGTGCTTTAAGACATTTGTAACATAATCTATTCCTAAAAATCAGGAATCTAAACAAGAATACACTTTTGAAACTATAAAAGCTTTTTTATCAGAAAGAAAGACAGGGGTGGGGGTTTAGTAGAGGTAAATGCCGAATAAATGGGTGTTCAAACAGCGTTTGAAGATAGCCAGAGACTAAGCTGTTCGAACATTGAGGGTAAGTTTATAGATGGTTTTTAGAAACCAAAACAGAGAAGAGTCTAGATGAATGCTTTCCTTGTCTCCTCAAAGATGAGGGGACCAGTCGAGCAGTGCTAGAGGATCGGAGTGAGCGAGGTGCGGTGTGGGGTGTGATAAAAGCTGCAAGGTAGGAGGGTGCAGACCCATTTTTAGCTTTGTAAGCAAGCATTAGAGTTTTAAATCTGATGCGAGCAGCTACAGGGATCCAGTGGAGAAATCAGAAGCAGTGGTGTAGTGTGTGTAAACTTGGGAACATTGAACACAAATCTTGAAGCTAAATTCTGAATCATCTGTAAGGAACAGATAGCGGTCAGAGGAAACCCCGCTAAGAGAGAGTTACAGTAGTGCAGTCTTAAAATGACAAGAGACTGAACCAGAATCTGTGGTGCCTCTGTGGAAAGAAATGGACAGATTCTTCTTATGTTTTAAAGAAGGAAACGACACGACCGAGAAACGTTAGCAATGTGGGAATAAAAGGACAGTTAGTTGTTCATAGTCACTCCCAGGTTGCGAGCCACGACAGAGGGGGAGATCCGAGTCTTGTCAACTGAGAGGACAAGGTCTTGGTGAGGACAAGAGTCACATGAGAAGAGTAATACTTCTGTTTTGCCAGAATTTAGCTTAAGGTGATGATCTGCCATCCATGGTGATATGTCAGCTGTACATGATGAGATCTAGGCAGAGACGTTGGTGTCCGAGGGAGGGAAAGAGAGAATTAGTTGGGTGCATAACAGTGATATGAAAAGCTATGTGATGATATAACCTCACCAAGAGACTGAGCCTTGTGGGACACCAGTGGTCAGTTTGCGGGATGAGGAGTTCCTCTCCACGATACCTGATATGACCTGTCAGCTAGGTAGAAAGCAAACCACTGCCAAGCTGTTCCCTGGATACCAAGACTCAAGAGGAGTCTTGAACATCAAATGCAAAATGTATTCGACAAATACATCAAATGTAACCACATGTCATCCACAATAATATGAGAAACACTATGTTATAATAATAATATGACACTATGTTCTTAGGATCAGTTAAACTGAAACAAAGCAAAAAAGCATTGCCATACAGGCTAGCTACACCATGATGGGTTCCCATGCCCCTTCTCCCTAAAGTTGAAGAGGAGCTAAAGAGAATGGAGTTGATGGGCATAATAGAAAAAGTGACTGATCCAACTGAATGGTGTGCACCCATGGTACTTGTAATTAATAAAATGGAAATATAACAATCTGTGTGGACTTGAAAGGAATAACAAGAATGTGAAACGCGAGAAGTTCATTTTTCCAACCCTGGATGATGTATTGCCCAAACCAGCAAAGAGTACATCTTAGATGCTGTATTTTGTTAAATTCCTTTAGAAAAAAGAAGTGCACAGCTGACTCCCTTTATTACACCTCTAGGCATATATTGTTTTAGGCTACCGTAAGCACCCTATGGATTACATTACATTACAATCTTTCAACAAATTATGTCACAGCTGCTGCATGGTCATCATCGGACAGTCATGTAGATGGACAATATTTAATTATTTGGAGAAACCAGTGTCGGATGCTGGTCTTTCAAGGAGGGGAAGCTCAATTTCGGCCTACATCATAAAATGTGTCGGTTTATTTATACGTAAA
>JAVSBV010000097.1:8802600-8813490 GCA_033117975.1 Parotocinclus spilosoma
GCCATCTACATCCCACTTGCTACACACACACACTACACACTACACTACACACACACACACACAGACACACACACACACATATATATATATATATATATATATATATATCAGATTTTGGAAATAATCCAGTTGCCAAGGATACTTGTTTTTTTAGTAATTTAATAAGGATGAACCTGAGTCCACATAAATCATTCATTAATCTGATTTCTCAGTAGCATGGCTACCTGATTGAAAGCATCTAAACAAACACATAGAGAATTGGAGGTGTTAGGTAGCACTTACTATTAATCAAAACACTAGCTGACTCAATAGCTTTCATTTGGTCTTCCATCACTCATTTACAATTCTCGAGACATGTAGAATGCATGTCATGGCACATTAGAGACTGTTCTGGAGATTTGTGGTCACTTGTCACTTGCCTATAGCATGCCAGTGAGTGTATACACCTAATAGAAACAACTTTCAAGATGAGACATGAACTCCAGATACTCAGTCAAAGTGATTGTAGTGGATTGTAGATTGTCCATATTGTATGTTTAAGGTACCTGTGTTTATGAAAGTGTGAAATTATTCACAGATCAAAGACCAAATGGGTGGTGGATTATTCTCAGCACTGCAGTGACACTGATATAGTGCTGGTGTGTTTAGGTGGAATTATTTTAAATAAGTTTTTAAGTAATGTGTTTACTCACTGTCCACTTTATTAGACACATCTACCATGTTGTCTCATCTTGTAGATGTAAATCCAGAGACAGTTAGTCATGTTAGTTATCCTCTAATCCTTTATCAGTGCTCACTGGATTCTGCCTACAGTCAAGTCGGATTTATTTATGTAGTGCTTTTTACAATGGAGCATTGTTTTAAAGAGGCTTTACAGTTTTATATTATCTTCTACTATCTAAGGCCAATCTCAGCTTAAGTGATTTATGTTTATATTTATGTGATTTAGTGATTTAAGTTTAAGTATTGGGAGCAAGACTCAAAAAGGGCCCCATCCTCCTTGGGTGGCATGTTATATATAAGAATTAAAGTGGCATGTTTAATTCCTGGTGGCGTGGCATCCTTCATCAAATGGAGGAGGGAGATATCCTACAGGCTGCTTGTGTATGTACATTTTTGTTTGGTGGACTATTTTCAATCCATTCCAGCAGTCAAACAGAGGTATTTAAAATTCCAGCAAGACTGCTGTGTCTGATCCACTTATACCAGTACAACACACACCACCACCACCACCACCAAATCAGTGTCACTGCAGTCTTAGAATGATCCACAACCCAAATTGTACTTGATCTGTGCTGGTCCTGACCATAAGAGAAATTGTAGGACTACAAAATGCATAGTAAGTGTGGCAAGTGAAACTGATAAATTGGACAATGAATGTAGAAACAAGGATTTATTACACTATGTATGTATGTATATGTACACTACATGTATTAACACTACATTTTCCATTGAAAATGTTAACATGATGTTATACTGTTTTAGATTTTGAAGATTTATTAGTGCCCAGCATCAGTCTTTTCATGTGCAGACAATAATACATCTCATTTATAGATTAGGATGTAAGTACATGGACATTTAAATCAGCTTCAGTCCTTAAGCCTGCTATTACAGCATGGAGTCTTCTTATATATTTTGCTTTGGCAAGTTTAGTTCCAAAGTAGCAGTTTAGTGACACAGAAGACTTGCAGGTATTTTGCATTTTAAGTATGATTTGGTCTCTTTGTGAGCAAAATAAAGATGTGGTGAAAATGGACCACATAGAGATACTCCACCTTTGTCTAGCCTTTCCCAGTGACCTTAAGCGTGGTCTTGTAACTTAAGCTCAGTGTTTTGGCAGTATGGAATTTAGTACCGGAAAACAAGTAAACTGCAAATCCATTCTTTCTCTCTCTCTCTCTCTCTCTCTCTCTCTCTCTCTCTCTCTCTCTCTATTGACATTGACCGACATTGACCTACATTTCTCCTATCAACAGCACAACAGCAAAAGAGTGAGAACACACAGGTGAGGCAACACATTTTGGACAGATGGCTCTACAAATCCACATGCACTGGTAATCGGACTACTGTTAAAGGTTTTTAAGCAGAGTTTGCTTTAGCGTGGTCTCCTATTGACTTGCTGTAGACAGGAGGGTGACACAGGATATGAATCAGCACAGTCTCACAGATACTGGCAGTCTTTACATGCATGTCAGGGATTAGATTTCAGTTCATCATCAGCACCTTAGCCACGGCCTAGTGCGCGTTCATTTTCAACACAATGCACCATTGTGTGGTTTCGGCTTTTTGTTAGTCTTTTAGTTTCAGATAGCTGTGAAATGTTCAGGAAAGATTAAGACACAAGAGAAAATTACATATGACACGTGGATTGTTATTACACTTTCATGGTCCAAAAAATAATGAAATAAAGAAAAATATATATTTGATTGCTGCCTTAATCAATTGATTAAGCCAGGTATGATCAAAAGTCTAAAATATACCTGCTGAAAGGCTGTCACTTAGTGATGTTATTCTGCACTTATTTTGTTAATATCCATTAAACATCTAAACACAAACGCAAGCAGTGGCGGTCAAAATTCTAGGACCACTAATGAAAACGCTTCTTTTTTCATCATATGACCAGTGTAACAAAGTGAAAAGTTGGATCTAATAATCCCCAATCATTCACCATACCCAAAATGAAACTGCATGTGAATGATAGTATTGAAATAGTATAGTCTATTGTACTATATAAGATATTACATTATTATTATTGTGCACTTTGTAAATTCATGATAGGATTCATATCAATATGTTTCGAGCCATGAACGCCCCAAAAAAGCTATTGATTCACTTTTAATTGCATACTTGCTTGTGTTCTTCATAAAGTTTTAAGCTAATAAGAAATGTTGCCAAGTGCAGACCCATGTTTCCCAATCCTTCACATAAAACAAGTTTGCTCAGTAAACTACTAATATTTAGACCATATATATTTTTTAGATTTAAATGGTAAAAGTAGCTAAATTAAAATTCTAAGGTTAATTGCAAATGTAAAAAATGTGAAAAATACTCAACTACTTAGTTAAATACTTAAATACTTAGTGTGCCTGATTAAGTGCACCTGCTGAAAAGTTGACACGATCTCCAGTCAGCAAATCTACCCTAATATTCTCCATCAAACTTAAATTATATATAATTAGGCGAAAATGTTTATCAAACCAGCATTTCTCACTAAATTGGCTTAAAGCAGCACTTAAAATGTTATCAGTCCCCTCCCAGTGCTCTGACCGAGTGTGGAATCTACAGGCTGGGCCATTATGCACAGTGTTTGTACACATCCTGACCACTGAGCCTGCTTTGGACAGGACTAAATAGTGCACATTCCTGCAGCCAGTAAACATGCACTGTGGTGGGCTCTGGCCTGACTCTAAAATCAGGAGCAATACTAGGCTATTGAACCACAGGAAATACAGCTTTCTGTCATGACTTCTCCAGCCCTGCCAACATCTGTGATTCAGCTATTCATAACCCTTTTCCACTGACACAGTGCCGGTGCCAGAGCTGGTGCTTGTTTGGGGAACGAGCAAACCTTTTTAAGAACTGTAATGTATTTCCATTGGTTTAAGAGCCAAACCCTTACATGATGAAATGTGATACTTTAGTATTGCATAACATAATGCCTGGAGCATTTTTATTGTTTTATTATGGTTTTAAGAATTTATTTCCTTACTTGTTCATGCACTGATAATTGTAAATAATGTAGATTCATTTTCACTAGTCATCTTTACGCATACCCTTGTTTGTACATGCACATGAATTGACTTGTGAGGTTTTTCTATTTTGTTTTTGTTCATTTTAACACTACACCTAACTCTAACCCCTAACTGTAGACAACAGCACTGGCACCAGCATCTTGCTGGTGGAAAACATCCTCTTGTCAAAGATCAGTCTCTTACAGTCATTTAGGGAGGAAGCACTTATGCACTTACTTGTCATATGCATAACGCTTATGCTTATGTCCTCCAGTCTTTTGATATATCCCTAGCTCTACTTCTGTCACAGAAACATAAATGGCTCAGTTCATCACATATAACTAATTGCTGAATTATAATGCTTCATTTGGTATTTATGCCCCTCACCATTCTTAAACTCATAACACTGAACAACAAAAGAGCCAGGTGTGTACCATCTGGAACCACCTCTAAGCAGCTGGAGCAATGGTACGTTAAGACTGGACTATTAGGTGCCACTGCTTCACTGTTTCTGTTGCCTCTCATTCCACATTAACTAACAAGTTAATCACAGCACAGCAGACAGCATTATTACTCACACTTTCTGAAAATCACCACATTGTTTCTCTACTATATTACACGGAGGTCTTGCATAATCTTCTCTTGTCATGAATTTAAGAGTATTGGAAATATAAAACTAAAAGAAAACTGGAGACAGTTCAGGGGAGACAATCACACAATGTGACACCATGAACACAGATAAACGGAATGCGACTGTACAAGGCACTCTGTTGGTGCAGTCATCTATGGTGCTAGCCCATCACTGCAGTGTTTTGAGTTCCTGTAATGCCTTCTCACCATGTTGTGGATCATGCAGGCATGATTGTCTGTGACTGTTAAGTGGAAGATTGTTTTGAGGTAATATCTTTGCCCTGTGACATCTGGGAATAGAGGCATAAACTGTGTTAACTATTCCGATAATTGGGACATCAAAAACATTTTTTACTCTTGGTACTGTACAGCCTTGATATAAAGGAAATAAACCAACAGACTGAGGTAGACATCAAACAGCATTTTCCAAACTTACCCTAATTTATTTATCATTATGTCTGTAGTTTGTCAATCATTTTCCATTCCTGTTAATCGAGTTCATTTCAAATTGAATAATCTTGCTTAGTTTTAATTTTGGAACACTTTTTTAATTTTCTGTCTATCTCTTTTCTCGGTTCTTTTTCTCAGAACACACACACACATGCAAATGGTTGTACTTCATCTATTGAAAAAGTAGGAGAGCAACAGCTGCCATGTGACCCCTTATGTATTTCCTTTGTCTCCACTGGCTTTCCACTTATCTCAAGGCTTGCAGTGTCCACCCAGAAGTTCTCTAATGTAAACAACACCTGGGCTTGATGATTCCATTAGAACTTCTTAAGCATGATTGCATGAAACATGGATTTATTGCGTAGACCTGCCCGTAGAGATTTAATGAAAAATGAAACACTTCCCCAGGCTCGGATTATGGCATTGTTCTTGGGTTTTATTTTTGTCAGCGTGTGCTTTAGGAAGGAAGTCTGCAGAGGCCAGCCTGGATAGCAAGAGAAAGGCCACAGATAGAGATAGAGTCTTTTGTTTTAACATTAGTGCATCCTGGCCCCTGTGGTGACCCATCCTGTTTATGCAAAAGGTGATATGACCAGGCACTAATTGGCCTCAGCAGACTTACATGCATACACACATCTCCTGTTCACCCCTCTCTGTTCAGCTGTTCTGCCTCTGCTCTCTCTCTCATGCACTCACTCTTTTTTCGGTCTCTCACTCCTGCAGAGTGATGTTGTCAAGGTTGTTTGGCTTTTCCAGAAATGCTTGTTTGGTTTTGCTAGGTTATTTTCATTGTATCCTTACTTTGCCCTGCTGTGAGTGTTTAGGTGCTTGTGGGTTGCTTGTCCTCTGTGGGTTTCCTTGTTTCGTTCCAAACTGAAACAGACTTTGGTTAAACTCCCACTTCCACTATCCTGTATTATCATATCTATAGACAATGAATTGGTTTGAAGGAAATGAACACATTGCAGAACATTTAAGACATTAAGGCATGACTTTACAGAGAATGAACCATCATAATGTAAATCTTTTAATTAGCCCCATTTGTTGCCATAATAGTGCACAGGGACCATAAAAGTCTGAGCCTTATTGGGGACAGTGACTCATCTGGAATGTAGGACAAACCTAATTAATTAAACTGTTTGGGCATTACCCTTGGAAATGCCACTAAAGGATACTAACACTGACCTCACTAAATCTGACAAACGTTTTAATTATTGACAGGAAAGCAAGTCAAAATGTACAATGTTACCTAGTGCACTGGGAGATCTTAACATCCAATTCAAGGACACAAACATCTTTTAAGTAGCTGCTCCTTAGATCTGGGTAGGTCAATGTTCTTCATGGAAATGTTAGAGGATGATTTACAAAAAAGCAAATATAACAAATATTGCCAGAATCCAGACATACTGCTTTGACTAAAACAACAAATCAACTAGCACCCAGTTTTGAGTGACCATGTAATTAATTCAGGTTTTTGTGTATTCGGTACAATGGCGCAGTAGGCAGTTGTGGAGCCCAACATCTCTGAAGTTTGTTTCTCATTTCCTGTCATTGTCTGTGTAGATGTGTGCATGCTCTCCATGTTCACAGTGGGTTTCCTTTGGGAACTAGTTTCCCCCCTCACAAGACAGTAGTTAGATTGCAATTCCAAACTGCTCCTATGAGTTAGTGTGAATGTGTTTGGCAGTGTTAGATACTTTTTGATGGATTGTCACAGATTGTCATGAATGTTTTCCACTCATGTACTTACTATTTTCAAGCCACCTTGACCCTGTTCAAGATAAAACAGTTACAGTTATTTAAGATGAATAAATAAAACAGGGTGAATTCACTGAATAATTCACTCTGTTAACCAATCTGAACTCCTGTAACTTGTCATTAAGTCAAAACCTACATTTTGAAGTTATATTTTAATGTGTTGAATAAATTGTATAAATTTTGCAGAAGGAAGATTTCCCCTCAATTGTGACGGCTTCAAACAGTTTGAGTAGTTAAAAAATGACTATTGTTTATAGTCTACCATACATTCTCTATAGGCTCAAATATGGATTCTTACCAGGCCAAATGGACTTGATATACATATGCCTAACGGACTTGATCTCAAGGCACATCTTGGTGGTCTTTGTAGTGTAGTGCAGAAACATTGGCCTATTGAAAAATAGCATGTGATTCTTTAGAGCACTCTTTAGCTTTTAAATTGCGGACAGGCCTTTCTGCAAAGCATTACAACATGTACCATACATGCAAATCAAAATATAATCTATCAATCCTCACAACTCTGCTGAACCACTCTGATTCAGACTTTCCACACTCCTCCAGAAAGTACATTATGGCCTAAATGTTTTTCTTAGACAGCAATGGCTTTTTAACACAACTTATAAACATAAAGCCTGCATTACTTCTGACAGGTTTTGAAAGCTTTTTCCTATTTAAGAACTGTTAATTTAATCAGAGACCATCTATGCTTGAAGAGGCTTAATAGCTGATAGTGAAAAAAGGCATTTGCTGTGCCTTTAGGGTCTTGTGCATTTCAGAATAACTACAATTGAGGTGATATGTGGTTTCTGACAGTAACCCATGCATGATGCTTTGCTTTTTGGTGAAAATTTTCTGATTTGTTTACTGTGGGACTTACAATACCACATATGATAGATATCTACCTGTAGATATCTTTATTCCTTATTCTAAGAGCTTATTTCATATTTTATGTAGCTGCATCAGGTGTGGCAGACAAACACAAAACATGTTGGAACATTTTGAACATAGACAAATTTGTTTGATTTTATAATAAACATTAACATTTTTCCATGATTTTGTTTTTGCAGATTTTGTCATTGCAGTCGTGCAATGTTTATGGTGGAACGGGTCTCAGAATTTCCTTTGTTTTTGTAAATTTTGTGATCAACGATTTGTTTTGAGGATAATTAAAAGCTTAATATTTAAAATAACTTTAGGTTTTAGTCCATTTTTTGCCAAGGGGTATAGTGTCGATTTGAAATGACTGACATACTGATAGTGTTTACAAGAGGCTTACCATAAACTGTGAAATAGGTTAGAAAGTCTATGAGCTTTCCCTTACTGAAACAGCAGGCACACATCTTTAGTGACAACCATATGAGTCATTCACACTGCATGTTTATAGAGCAAAAGCAAGAACACTATGTTCTAAAACCAAGCATGAATTAAGACAATTTGCAGAGATTTGCACCATTTGCAGAACGTATACATTTGTCCTTTGTCACTGTTCTTATGTGTCCTGCTTTGGCACAGGTTTTGTATACATGTGCATGTTCATGAGGTGACCAAGTTCATGTGAGTGTGTGTGGGAGGGCAGTTACTATAAGTTGCAGAACACTTCAGTGCCACACAGCAATTTGCCCACCTCAAAACACACACACACACACACACACACACACACACACACACAGTACCTCCAGATAAATACTTTGCTTTGCTCTGGATCCCATACAGCCCATTGTGGAATAAACAAAAAAAACAGTTGGAACCAGATTCAGACTACAGACCTGACAGAAAGTAAACAGATGCGGAGAGAGAGAGAGAGAAAATGAGAGAGAGAGAGAGAGAGAGAGAGAGAGAAAATGAGAGAGAGAGAGAGAGAGAGAGAGAGAGAGAGAAAAAGAGAGAGAGAGAGAGAGAGAGAGAGAGAGAAAATGAGAGAGAGAGAGAGAGAGAGAGAGAGAGAGAGATTTGTCATTTTATGATGAAAGTCTATATAAGGGAAACCATGTCTTGCTTGTGATCAGTTCGTTTTATTAAAAAAACAACAAACCAATAATTTCATTATGTAATTTATTCATAATTTTAGTCAAATGTTTTATTGTCACCATGAACAATAAAATCAGTGGTGTCACTCATAAAACCCATTTCTTTTCCACTACCTTATTTTCTCTCAATTTGCTTCCCAATTACCTTATCCAATTGCTCAGTCTCTCAACATTTCCTACACCAAGGCAGTAGGAAGGCTGTAAAACAGCAAGTGCATCCTTACTGTCAGCTGCCAACCACTTCATCCCATCTTGACAGAAAAAAGAGACATGTAGAATTTTTTGCAAATTCATTAAAAAAGAAAAACTGAAATATCACATGGTCATAAGTATTCAGACCATTTGCTCAGTATTTAGTAGAAGCACCCTTTTGAGCTAGTACAACCACGAGTTTTTCACACCTTTATTTAGGTTTTTTTCAGGTTCAGTTGGGTTTAGGTCAGGGTTCTGGCTGGGCCTGTTAAGAATGGTCAAAAATCTGTTCCAAAGCCACTCCTTTGTTATTTTTGCTGTGTGCTTAGGGTTATTGTCTTGTTGGAAGGTGAACCTTTGGCCCAGTCTAAGGTCTGATGTCTGTACTTGGCCGCATTCGTCTTTCCTTCAATTGCAACCAGTCGTCCAGTCCCTGCAGCTGAAAAACACCCCCATAGCATGATGCTGCCTCCACCATGTTTCACTGTTGGGATTGTATAGGGCATGTGATGAGCAGTGCCTGGTTTTCTCCACACATACCGCTTAGAATTATTGTCTCATCAGACCAGAGAATCTTATTTCTCATAGTCTGTAAGTCTTTCACATGTTTTTTGGTAAACTCTATGCGGGCTATTATGTCTTTCACTGATTAGGGGCTTTCGTCTGTTTCGTTTTGGCTGTACAGTAAGGTCCAAGTTCTGGTCATCAAAAACTTCTTCCATTTAAGAATTATGGAGGCCACTGTGCTCTTAGGAACCTTAAGTGCTGCAAAAATCTTTTTGTAACCTTGGCCAAATCTGTGCCTTCTTTTTTAATAAATTTACAAAAATGTCTACATTTCTGTTTTTTTCTGTCAAGATGGGATCCTGAATGTACATTAATGAGAAATAAAATGAACTTTTTTTATTTTAGCAAATGGCTGCAATGAAACAAAGAGTAAAAAATTGAAAGTTTCCATACTGGCTGGGCCCTTAACCTTGGACAGTGCTGATATTTGAACAATCAACCTTATGGTCAAATACATTTTTATATGGTTTGATTCACACAGAGCAATAGTGTGTTGTGTGAAGACGTTAAAAAAATTAAATTGAAGTGAAATTGAAAATCTGATCTTAGCAACTCTAAACACTTAACAGTAAGTCTGCCCCCACAGTGAGGAGGATAGTTAGAGATGTCAAAACTTCTCTAAGGAGCACTGGTGGAAATTTGCAGAAGACTGTAGCATTTTGGGGTCTCCAAATCTACAATTAGACACCACCTCAATGCCAAAAGAAAAACGATTTGAAGGCATACCAGAAGCAAGCCTTTTCTTTCATCTAACCACAAAACGTAAGCACCTGGATTTCACCAGATTTCTATAGACAGCAGTGGTTTAAATTTAGTTGCATTCTCCAAAGACATTCAGTATTGTTATGCAGACAAAGACTAAGTACCTAAATGCAGTATTAATAATTTTGTCACAAGTTAAAAAACTGTTAACAGTTGATTTTTATATAGTTTCTTAAATTAAAATGAAGTTACTTAATGTTTGCTATGTGCAATTTAAGCTAATTAGTCACAATCATAGTTCCCAAGGGTGCTAATAAGCCTGTTTCAGGTGTACTGAGATAGGCGCTTATCATGAATTTATTATATGCATATAAATAAAGCTTTAATTTTGAGAAGAATATGCTTGTCAGTTTGCTGTGTGTGTGTGTGTGTTTTACTCTACAGTCTATTTGCTTGCTACATGACTCATGGTCATAAGACACTCCTTTGTCTGATACAACACACTCATAGCAAAATCAAACAAATTGTGACCAATTCACACGGAGTAACAGGACTGACCTTTGACCTACATGGTGGTGGCTTAGGCAGTGGGTTTGCATACCAGTAATGTGTCTGAGACTGCGATCCTAAGGCACTATTAAAGCAAAGTAGTGTTTTCAAAGTATGGACTCAGGAACAGTTACGGGCTTGCACCTTTGAAGTCTCTAATCTCTCGTGGAACTCATGGAAGTTTAGCGCTTGATGATCTGTATGTGTGTGTGTGTGTGTGTGTGTGTGTGTGTATTGCAGCCAGCAGTACTTAACAGTTCTGTGGCAACATTGACAAAAAAGCT
>JAVSBV010000097.1:8821076-8865006 GCA_033117975.1 Parotocinclus spilosoma
TATATATATATATTCATAAAATGCTTAACTGAGAAAAAGAGTGAAGCATAGTAACTGTACTTGATGTCCATGAAAGAGAATATAAAGAGTCTTTAATTTGTCAAGATTAAACTGGATTTAACAAGAACATGATATCATGATATCACAGTGTATTCGTTTTTGGAATCTTAACTATTCTGTTCAGACAATATCCCATTCAATGTGTATGGGCACAGCACCCAGTTCTGTTGTTTCTGTGGACTGCTACTTGCCATTTGGACAGAACAGAGCATCCAGTTTATCTTCTAGTGATGAAAGAGTGTGGAGAAAGCGAGTGAGAGAACAATGTGACCCCATTGGTTGACATGTCAGGGATGAAGGGAAAGATAGGCTCAGGTCAGAGGTTAGGGGTTTCCATGGACACCAATACTGAAGCAAGAGTTTCTGGTCACTGGAAGGACAGCCTATTCCAAAGCTGCCTGGGCCTAACTGATCACTTCCAGTCATTCCATTGCCTGCCTGTGTCCATTGTAAAAAAATTAAGTATTGAGGAACTTTGACAAAATGACATGAGGTCAGCTCTTAAGGGACTGAGTAGAACATAGTATTCCTAAAGAATTTTAAGTACACTGAAGAGGAAGACACAAAAATTAGAAAAGAAATATAGACTGTTGTCCTCAACATTGCTGTCTAAATCATCTAAAACTTGCACATCAGACCAATGCTCAAATCATAGTAAAGTTACTGATAAATAAAAACACTGGGCATGTTATACTGCATCTAGAGAAATGGGGTGCAATTATAATAATTTGACCTTTTGGACATCTGCACAGCGACAACAGAGAAGCTGTCATGGTCCAGCTGTGTTTCAGAACATGGATGCTTACTAATAAAGCTGTAGCTAAAGCTGTGATTCCAACAAAAAGAATAAGCAAAAGGGTTTACTTACATTGGGCCAGGTTTTTACTAAATCTGATCGAATACTTGAAAGCTAGATGGGACTTAATGTTGTTACTGAGTATGAGGCATAGACAGTACTCTAGATATTTCTGACTGGTCCTTTTTCTTTACCAATTTGTGTTGCAGAAACATTAAAGTTATAATTAATATTTGGTCCGATAGCCCTTTTCCTCTAACATGATGGTGGTGCTTGTTCCAATTCAGGTGCCAAAAATGGAAATGTTTCCATTCTTTTTTACTGCTTTTAGCTAAATTAATTCCAGCACTAAATGTCACCAGTGACACAGTGAATGGCGTCATTTCTACATTACAAACGCAAGCAGCTTTTATGATTGCTAGTAACAGATATTAGTGACGTGGATAGGTTTTAATGTAATAATGTATGTATGTTAGCTATACTAAACCCTGTTACTTGTTACCCTTTATTTAGCTAATTGTGATTGTCAGTACAAATGTTTTCTTCTGCCAAAAGAAGGAGGTTTTCTTCTGGAAATAATGTATGGTTGGGAACATGTAATTTGTTCAGGGCTAGAGTTTCTTGCATTATCTGATATGTATGAAGCTCTCTTCATGCATTAATTATTGTTTGTGTGACTGTATTTCTATGTAAATGTATCTATATAACTGTATTCACCATAATGAGCATAGTGGAGTAAGAGTTTCAGCAGAAAGTTCTAATTTGTTTTAGTATAATGACATTGAATATCTTGTATGTCCAATAGTAAACTTGAAAATAGTAAAGTGAATTCTGAGGAATCACTATGTGAATATGCATTTTTTTTTGTTTAGTTTAGTCCTCAGTACAGAAGTAATGTTTCACATACAGGCTAATTAGTGGTGAAGACTTACATAGGTTTTACATAGGTGGCATGAGTGGACATAGATTTACTACAGGGAAATAAACTGCTAATTGTTTTAAAGTGCCAATCTTGAATGCACCTAGAGCTCTCTGATGCTTTTCACTCTTTCTGTTTCTTTCTCACTGGCTCTGTCTCCTGCTAACTTTTTTTCTCCTTGGTTAATCTGGCTAATTAAAATGTGTTGGCCTCCAGGGTGATGCTAAACCCAATCCCCTCCACCCAGCTCCGAACGCCCACTGCTTTCTCACACTCAGCAGAAGAGGGGATAAAAGGAAAGGCTGCGCACTCTTTCTCTCTCACATGCATACATGCTAAACTGAGGCCAAATTCATGAGATGGACTCTTATCAGCTTCAGTCTCTCTGAATAGAGCTCTTCACTTCATGACACCTGATATTTAAGCTATCTTAGATGTTGCCGCCACAAACACCCCGCCCACATGCACACTGTCTCACATGCATGCACTCATGAGAAATAAATTTCCATTTCGATGCCTAGGACCTCACAAAGGCCTAAAATTGGTATAAGAACTCATAGAGTAATATGAGCAAGAACTCTCATGCATGACTGTAATCTATCAGGACGGATCGCCATACACAGAATCCATGTACTGAGAGCCATGAATACAATTATTAAACCAATTTGACCCCATGCTTACATGTCTGTTCACTGTAACACAGTGTACATGTACCACATGTTTAGACAAGTACCCACACTGTTATATCTAGCAAACAACAATGTGTTTATTAGCAAAGCCTTACAAGTATGACCTAACACTCATTTCTCCAAAGTTTCCTTGAATAGCTTTATAAGCCTACAGAGAGAGCTATAAAACAAAAGTGTAATCATTTGGGCCTTGTTACTGAGAAATCCACCACTGCTTACACAAACTGCTTGTTGATGACATTTCTCGCTAGCCCATATTTAGCAGGCTGGGCCAGAATGGATGTGAGCAGTTAAGCAGCTATGCTCTGGTCTAGGCGCATATTTTGCAAGGGGGATATTAGGTGTCCTCTGTTATTTGTGGCAGAGACAGAATCCCCCTGCCTCAGCCCCTTTGAGGGGGCACAGAGGGGCTATATTATAGGATATTAAAGTATAATGATGGGGCTGTATTCACTGAGCCATGGGAACGTGGTTAGCATGTCTAGTTGTGGCCCACCAGCCCTGAGCCAGGACCAGGTCAACCCGCCACAGTCAGCCATTAAAGTGTACGGGACAGGGGGAGTTGTTTTGGGTAGGAAAAGGGTTCTGGGTCTTGATTAAACCAAACCACTTTATTGAGCGCCCACTACTTGCAGACCCAGTGTTTCCAGCACTGCCTACCAGACCAACCACTGGATGGACAAAGGGTTTGTGTGTTCAGAATGGGTGCTGGGATGCTGCCATGTGGCCGGAGCATCCTGGGTCAGAGCATTTGAGCAATGAGGGACACAAAGAACCACAAGCAACATGGAAACTTCAGATAGGGGGCGAAAGGAGGGAAAATATTTTGTCTTAGGACTGCAAGTAAAGGATTTGCATGTAAGCATCTGACACTAAACAGCTCTGGCAAAAAATTAGAGACAGCTACATTTTTGAAACATCAACATATCTACATGTACTGTATATCAGCAATTCCGTTCCAGTGTCTGATGAATTCCAACACAGTCACAACTTATTCTACATAACGATGTACTTAACAATGACAAACACGAGACACATGAAAGCTATAGAATATTGAATATTGACAATAAATATTGATTTAGGGTTTTCCACAAACTATAACATTAACAGTGCTTAGTAAATATAAAGCTCTGAAATATCTAGGTCTGAAAACACTATGTTCTTTTTTTGCTATTTACAGCAAATAAATACTTTTGTCATTGCTAAAAAAATTAATATTTTTATTTGGAATTATCTCAGTTATTTTTTATAATAAAACAAAATTCTCAGATATATATAGTATAGAGTAAAATGAGAGAAACTGACATTGATGTTGCAGTGGTCTCTTGATTTTTTAGGGAGCTGTACATGATCATAATCTAATATTGTGTGTAGCTGAGCTCCCATGTCAAAAAGCTCCCATGTCACTGCATTCCTCAGAGCAAGCCATGCAATCAACACAGAACTGACACGCACTGTGTCTGTGTAGAAGGAATTTATTCAAATAAGTAACAGTAGTTAGTAATAGAGCTTGAAAAAACTTGTTTGTTTGACAGTGAAAATGCGGGTACATTTAGGACTGTGTGCTACGGTTATTGGTTGTGTTAGGAAGGAATGAGTGGGAGTCAGGGCACATGTGAGTGTAAAATAATGACTGCATGGGAGTGTGCATATATGAGATGTGTGGGTGTATGTTAGGCCTTCACAGAAGAGATGGGCTTTGACTCGCGCATGAGTCAGGGGAAATATGACTAAGCTGGAATAAAAGTTTATGGAAAAACATTTTCCCCAGTATACTAAATGACTAACTCCTGAATATAAGCTTTATTGGAGGCAGGCCTACACCCTTTCAAGTCTTTATACTGTAAATTACGAAACATACATCCAGAATTACCCCTTCTCGTCCTCCTCTTCATTCCTGGCCTCTCGCCATCCATCCAACACCATACTGCAAAACAGAAAAAGCCTGTGAATTTTTATGCTAATGTCATTTTAACTTGTACCCAACATTAATTAGGTTAAACATTACGATTCCTTAAAGGTTCTACATTCCTTCAAAGCAGATTAAATTTGTGTTTAGCTCTCCATCAGACAGTTATCAAAAGTGACTTTTCATACCCTTTCAATACAAATTGCCCACACAGTATACTGTATGTGTATATTATCGTACTTGGTGAGGTACTCTAGGTCTATTCAATGTGCTCTCTCTCTCTCTCTCTCTCTCTCTCTCTCTCTCTCTCTCTCTTTATATATATATATATATATTCTTAAAAACAATGCTAATTTGCTCATTATGTATTCACCATCCATGGCTTAAACACACAGGAAATGGTTTAAGTGAAAGTTAATTTGATTTGACTTCACATTATATTACATGGAAATTATAATTATAGGGTATCATCATACTCCTTTACTCTTTACTAGCCTTGTATATAATTCAGATATGATGAATAACCTTTGTACATGGGGTTAGTCACATAGATGTTTGACCCAGGCCAAATGTATGGGTATGTATATTGGCTTTGAAATGCTGCCAGTACTGCCAATGACAAGTACTAAACTGGTCTAATCACTAAATCTTGTCAGCTTGCAATGTGGGTGAGCCTTTTCTTAAGTGGGTCCCTACTGAAAAGAGCTCAATTTCCACATAAAGCCATTCAGTCTTTTTCATTTGCTCTCTGCTGTCCATCTCTGCAGTTTACTTTCCCTGACTGTGAGAAAGCTGCTCTGAGCCCATCTCATCCATATTCATAGCTGAATTGCCCTGTCCCTGGGTGTTGGAGCTCAGACTAGCTGTGTCCCATAGACTGACAAGCACTGCTGAGCGTTTCACTGGCACCCATAGATGCAGCTGCAATACAGATTCACATGCAAATAAGACTCTGAATAATAGGCAAGCTTAATTTGGCCAATTCAGTCCGTGCAGATGGGCAGAGAAGGCTAGTGCTTTACTAAATGTGTGTGTGTGTGTGTGTGTGTGTGTGTGTGTGTGTGTGTGTGTGTGTGTGTGTGTGTGTGATCTTAATAAAATGCAACAAAATCAAAACTCTCAAAAACATGCACTGAGGATCTGCTAATATAGTAGTAACCTGTAGCTGGTACCTGTGCTTTATGGTGTTTGATTTAAATATGTAAATGGCTTCACACTCAGCGCCATACCTGGCACCTTAACTGAGAGTTCAGAAACACTCCCCAGGGCAGATTGAACAGGTCAGAAGTGGTTACCAGGGCAGCAGTTGGGTTGTTGGACAGGGAGGGTTGATACTCACTGAGGGAATGAAGAGGAGGAGGAGGTTGTTAAAGTCATTAGCAGACTTTACCATATGAAAGCCATGGATGGTGTAGAATATTAAGGATGGCCATAGCTGGATGTCCCATCTCCCTGCCAAGCTAGGGCTGATGGGAATGGGCTGTAGAGGAGGGGGCAACAAAGGTCCCATTGAGCCTGAATAAAACCCCTGCTCAGCCATAAACAGGGGAAATTCCTTATGTGCTGGAATGACTTGAAAAAAAAATGGTCATCTGAATGGTTTGGCCTTGGGTTTCTCCCTGACTGATTACTGTACTTGGGTAAGCTGAACCATGCTAAGGCAAATATATGGGGGATTTCCTTTAGCAGCAAGTAATAGCTATACATGATCATCTAATGAGGTGCATGCTTAGAATTAATTTTACCACGCTTGTCCAGAGAATGTGGTCAAATTATTTTTTGAAAGTGATACAGGTGAGCAAAGACTTCCGTATATATAGATTTACATGCATGCTACATTACCAGATGTACTCATCCAGAGTAGCACACAGAAACGGCTTTCAATTTTTCTGAAATTGAAATTTAAACTATACTGCTCAAAAACTTAGGGAATATTATAATGTTAAATATCCCTAAATTAAATATACCCTAAGTTTTGTAAGCAGTATAGTTGAAACCTCAAGAAGGACTCAACTGCTTCTTAGGATGTTATGGTAAAGAGAATGTTCTGACTCTTTCCTCTACTGCCAGCCAGGTGGTTAACTTAACTTGAGCAGTGCATATGATATATTGTGCTTAATTATTGCTTTCCAGAAGGTGGGGGCTGGTCAACTGGCATAAGAATTTAAATTATGATTGCTCCAGGAAGTCATTGTAGAGAACACAGCAATGGGGTGGTGTAAGAGTGCATAAGCAAATTCAAATCAGGTATGTTGCTGCTGTCTTATTCTTGAGATTTTATGATTAATTTAAATGTCATTTAAGCTTTGAATCTTGAAGTTTAAAATATTCCACAAAGACAGCTGTTCTAAAAATCTATGTTTTTAAAAAGTGTTACTTTCCTTTTCTAAACCCAATGTTGAAATTAATTCAATTGACTGAATTAAAATAACTTAGTAGTTGCAGTACATTAAAGACGTCAAACATTTTCAAGTTTTCATTTTTTTCAGTGTATAAAACATAACTTTGCATTTAGTTAACTATATATTTGCAGTTTTTAGTAATTTTAAATATTCAGGATTTATTTACTTATTCTAGAATGCCATTACCTTAAACAGTATTATATTTAAAGTCATAGTAGATGGATTATGAATTTTGGAGAACAATTCATGAGAGCAACTCATTAACACACACCATTAACATTAAACTTATTCCAACAAGTTACGATTTCATGGAGCAATGGGAAAGCAATGTGGAATCTATAAATGTGTAAAGCAGACTCAAGAAAATCTGGTGTTTTTGAGGACCCACATACAGATAATTAGTCACAGGGCTTTATTCCCTGACCATTTTTATCAATTAACACTCAGTACATGGGAAAGTGAGGAGGGAAAAATGCAGGGCTTAAAAAATGAGATAGACAGCAACACATGTTCTCTCCCTCTTCCTCTCTCACTTTCTGTCTTCCTGAGCACTGCTGGGAGGCCAGGCTCCGATCACTGGTGCAAATGACGAGCCAAGAACAATGCTCTTACTCTGATCTTACTCATAAATAATTTTTAGTTATTTCTTTGATGTTCCTGTTTACTGTTTCTGTGGCTGCCTCTCTGTGCTGTTCCTCCAACTTTCCATCTGCTGAAATCATGCTGTACCTTATACCATAAATCTTTCAGGAGGATTTCTATGTTGGCTTTTTTCTGACTGTCCGGATATTATTTAGAGGGAAACACTATTGTATGACTACAGAGAAATATTGTATACACGCCTTTGTAGCACACTGCTTATTTGCACAACTGCACAAAGTACAAATTTACAATGTTCATATCACTCTGTAATTTTCAGTATATAATAATATGGCTCTTGTCTACAGTACTGTACAGTAATCTTTATAATAGCAGTACAAAATTAGAAGCTATTTCATTAGAATATTTTTTGTGAGCAGTATATATTCTATTATATTTCTTTTTTTTTTTTTTACTTTGCTTTAATACTTGTTAATAGTTCTTGTGCTGTTTTATCTGTTTTGTATGGTACATGCCATACATGTATGTATGCACTGAGAAAAAATCCATAACATACTTGGTGAATTATGCGATTGTGATTCCGATCTCCTGCTTGGTCCACTATTCAGAGTATGAAAATTAATGTTATTTGAATTCGCTTCCACTCAGCCTTGATCTAACAACATCTCCATTGTATATCTAGCCATACACATGCACTGAATGAATGACACATGGTACATGATCTTACAAGGACTAGGACAGACAGTATCAGTGATTCATGGTGGACTGTTTAAGAGCTGAAAGACTTGTGAACAGGAGTTATAATGTAAAGTGTTGCTGAGGTTTCTGAATAAACATTAAAACGCGGTTTATAGTGCATCTCAACAAAATACTCATCTTCACCCAAGTCCTTTAAACATGCCAGTAGGATACAGGTTCCTCTTTTTTAATTAAGTAGTGAATGCGTGAATAAAAGAGTGGATAATGAACTGTGATGGACTGTCACCCAGCACTGGCTATATTGCACTCTCATGCAGATTATTCCTGGAATAGGTTTGACCCTCTACAATTTAGATCAGATTAAAATGGTTACTGAACATCAGCTCATGAATTTCTGTGGTGCTCTAGTGGTTAAGGTACTGGACTATGGACCAGAAGATCCAGGGTTCAAATCCCACCTCTGTAAAGCTACCACAGCTGGGTCCCTGAGCAAGGCCCTTAACCCACAATTACTTGGATTTTAAGACTGTATTAATTGTACGTCGCTATGGATAAGTGTGTCTGGTTAATGCTGTACATGTAAACTAATGATTTTACTTTGCTAAGGCTCATGCAGTTTAACGCAATAACAGCAAAGTATAATAATAATAATATGCAACACCACCAGACCACAGACTGGTCCCTCAAAAATGTTGTGGTCTGGGGTCCAGAGGGCATTTGGAACCCCTTACTCTAGCCATTTAAATGTGACTGTTTTACCACGTCTGTATTATATGCTATCATTATACAATCATAATAAATTGCCCTTTTGTAGTGAACCACTAAGTAGAAGTGGTAGAAGTGTGGTGAAGGCAGATAACTATAACAAATGAGAAACATCATGGATGTAAAGTATGTAGGGAGGGACACATTCTCAGTTTCACTTCATAAGGAGAAGCAGGAAGTTCAGGTCCACTTTAAAATGAGAGAAATAGCCAGAAAATGTGTGGAAGGTACAGATTTCTTTCATCAGTGTGGGAAACAGATAGGCAGGATGTTCTTTCCTTCCTAACAGGAATAAGAAAGGGGTGGTTTATGGCAATGGAAAAGATGGTATTGGTGTGTGTGTGTGTGTGTGAGAGAGAGAGAGAGAAAGAGAGAGAGAGAAAGAGAGAGAGAGAGAGAGAGAGAGAGAGAGAGAGAGAGAAAGAAAGAGAGAGAAAGACACACAGACGGACAGACAGAATCAGAAATACAATTATAAAACTTAAATTAAATCAATCCTATTATCATCATCCTTTACTATGTTATGTAAGTGTGTGCAAAGAGCTGATGAGTTCACTGAAGGTGGAGTCTGTAAGCAAACAACATGCCATTTGTTTATTAAACTTGATGTTTTCTAGTCATTGTCAAATTAGGATCTTGGATTAGTGCTGCACAGACTGGAATATGTCACAGATTCCCATGTAGTTATTATAGCACGAAGAAGGAGCAGATGAATTTCTATCCTTTAGTGTGAGTTGTATCAAAGTTATTCACAGATTTTTTACTTGATAAGACCAAGAAATTGAGTCACAGGATGTGTAATACTATGACAAATCGTTTGTTAATTTAAACAGGGATAACTAAAACTCATGGGTTTGATGCAAGGAGATTTAGTCATTTAAATACATAAGCACATGAAATGGATTTACATGTTAAAAACACACACACACAACACACCACAGCACCTCTGCTCTCAGTCTCTGGGCATGACTGATGGTGATTCAGGATTCAGGGTTGTCATTTCATGGACTCATAAATTACTGCACCCTCTAAATTACTGCACCCTTACTCAGACTTTACAGAAACCAGACCTTCTTTATCCTCTCCATGTGTTCCTTATGAGATCATACGCCCTCAACTCTGACCCCTCCGTGTCTGACCCTGTTATCTAGGTATCTCGTGTTGTTCTAGAGGGTCATTTGTGTGCTTAAGTATGGTGGGGGTGCTGTATGAAGAAAAGGCAGAGCTTCATTTTTCGTGTGTCCCCAGATTAAGCTGTTCTCAATTTTAAAGGATTTCACAGGGCATAAAATTGTTGTGATTTCACACAGAGACAGGTGAGAGCACTCTTCAAGCATATAGCTATTTTTCTTTTGGAATCAAATTAACTTTTAATATTTCACACAAATCTTATGTATGCACTATAACTTAAAGAATCCCCTCTTAATCTCTACTGGTGTCTCACCCTTATGAAACCATGCAAATACCTGTTACTGTTTTTGAAAGATAAACCAATTACTTTCAGACTATGAAAAATACAGTATATGGGAATAACTTTGCAGTGCAGTGCTGTGTGGCAGAGTAAATGATAAACAGGGTGAGTGATTGTGGCTTTGGATGTACATGAGTCATTAATAGAGTTACTGAGTCATTTGAAGAAATAAAAGGGTGTGAATGAGTGACAAACAACTTTCAGTCTTGCTTTTTACAGTCAACAGCCTTTGGATAAAGCTATTGGTAAGGCTTATTTGCTTATTGTAACATAATGACATTTACTTTGACATGAAAGAAAAATATGAATAAGAAGTCATTGTGTGTGAGGATACAGGCATACCAGTACATGTATAACAGTGGGGAAGCCCAAGCTAAACTATATCAGAGGACATTTATGGTTGCTGATATGATCTACCCCTCATTCATTTAATCTTCACTTCAGTCCTCCATCCTCGGTCTCGTTGAAGGGCATCTTAATCTGAGCTCTACAGGGCCTCTTTAAAAGAAAATTCCACAGATTTTGCCACCTTTCAAAGTCCTAGGGCCAGAGTCTAAATGTAATGGGTCATGTTTAAAGGACAGGCTTTCTCAATGCATTGGTCCTAATTTAATTCAATCAAGCTAACTGAGTTAATTAACTGTTTTTTGTAAACGAACTGCATATTCTCTTAGCCTTTTAACAAATTAGGTCAGAAATCAAGCTCACCACCCAAGGTAGGAGGGATTTCATTTTAAAGTCCAGATGCCTTTTTGAATGGTGATGTGCTGTTAAAAATGATGCAGTGAACAAGATTGATAACAGAGTGAAACTTTTAATCACAACTGAAGATTTGGCCAAATTAGCTGATCTAGGCTTTAGCAAAGATTTTTTTTGTAGCAATGAAGGAACGAGGGTATGGTTCACCTGGACATTACTGAGTTTATTTTGGCGATGAATTGTAATGGCTCTAATTGTTCGACAGATACTCCATACAAATATATTCTGGCACTGCTCCCTTTACATGGGTCAAATGAAAGTTTCCAGGCCAGTTCTCATGGATTATATAGGACTTTAGGTGTAGCGATAACAAACCCATAAAAACAAACAAATAAACAAGCAAACAAACAAAACAACAAAAAAACAAATATAAAATCCAAGAAACCACCACCCAGAGGGGGCAATTACGGTACTAAGCATTTAAGTTCCAAAAACATCCAGAAGATCTGCAGCATTTACTCAAAGCAGACCAGCCCAGTGTTGAATGGCAAATGTCCCTTTTCCTTTCATAAAGGCACAAAGTGCTGTGTGTGTTCTCTCAAGTAAGCAATAGTTAAGCTCACACTTAAACAACAGTGTCTACCACAATGCTTATTTCCCTGATTTAGCAAGCAACTACCTGTGTATGAACAAAACAGTCATTAACTCAAGCTGTTGGACCTGAACTGCTGCTTGTGTGAGTCATTAAAATGGTGAAGGAAGCCAAGCAGAGCTGACAGTAGCCTTCAGCAAAGTCATGTTTCTCATCTGAGTATATAGCAACTGTTAATGCACTGAACTGAAAGGAACTTAACACTTTCCTTCCAATTTCCTCCCAATTCTGGATTGGCTATCTGGTGTCTGGTCTATCTGGCAGTACAGGGTGCTAGGTGGGAAACAACCCTGGATAGAGTGCCACTCCAAGGATGGGCAGACAGTCCTAGAATCCGGAGAAAACCCAGACAGACATCAGGAAAACATGCAGACTCCATACAGGCAGTGGACTCATTTGCCTCTAATTTAGAATAATTTATAAGAATGGTACACCTTTATATTTTACTTTTGAGTGTTTCAAATGGTAATCCATTACTTCCTATTTCAATGAGATATACAAATGAGATGAGTTCAAATTCTTTTAGTCATTCTTTAACATGACAGAACACATGATTTAAATAAAGTGAAAAAAGTCAGAGAATTGCTATGAAGATATCATCTGAAAATGGCCACATCTACAGTTGGAGCAATAATTAAACGGCTCCAGTCAACTGAAGCAGTGACAATCTTGCCAGGTTGAGGACTGAAGTTTATTTTCTCCCAATGCACCCTGAGGATTGTAAAATAAGGAAAAAACTGACTGGGGCAATGTTATATGGTCAGATAAAATGGAAATTTAACAAGCTGCCAACAATAACACAAGGTGGGTTTACCATGAAAAGGAGTATGACTAAAACAAAAAACTGATCATATGCAATATGTTTATATTGCAGGTGCATTATATAAGTATACAACTTATACTTATAGTGCCCCTATTAATATATTTACATCATCTGTGGTTAAAAACCATATGTTAGTTGCCCTTTAACTTGTGCATTGTTGATATACCTCTTCATTACTGATGACCAAATGTTTCTTGGCTGGTGGGTGCTGCATCGTCTCTTCTTTCTCTGAAAAAATTTCCTCATTCCCATTGCTTGTGGGTAGAGGTAGACCCATTTTTGAGGAATGGTACTGTACCGGTACATTGCATAACCCCAAGGCCCCAATTCAAAAGCAATTTTCTTAACCATCACATTCCCCCTCAACCACCATGACTGCCATTCCATATTCTAAACAGTGGTCTTTCAAGTTGCAGTGATTGAGAATGGGGTTAGAGAAACATAGAGGACTGTTTGAATTTCCCCACACAGTTCCGGGCCCAACCCACACAAACAAAGTAGAAAGAAACACACACACACACACACACACACACACACACACACACACACACACACACACACACACACACACACACACACACAGAAAGTGTGTGAGAGAACCTGGGATGACTAAATATAGATCCATCAGTCAGCTGTAATTTGGTCAAATTATAAAACACAAAATTAGATATATTATGTAAATATGCACATATGCATGTATAAGTCTGTTTATAACTGTCTCACGTGCGCACACACACTGCATCCACTCGGCTGGCCTCACTTATTAAACCAAATGCAGTGTAAATATAAACATAAGCTGGTGGGAACAGAAGGATTTTATTATTTTCAGGAAGAGGGGAAAAAGAAGAATAATGCTCTCTCTTTGGATTTGAGAAGCAGGTCAGTAAAATACAAACAAACAAATACAACTTTTTAATGAATCTTACAAATATTGTGTTACAATTGAGAAGATATGGAAAGTGTTTTGGGAAAGAACACTTTACAGCACTCTACATCCTGTGTGGACTGGTGGCTCTCCAGGGTTGGTTTCTGTCTTGTGAAGTGTCAAAATGGATAGCATTCATAAAGAATGAAATATGTTTTGCATAAATATGATAATAGATAATATAAATATTTACTGACCAAGAATGAATTAATTTACCACACAGATTAGTTCAGACTATGGATTTTTTTTTATAAACAGTGACCTGCATTCCTAACTGCATAATCGTTTCTCTGTCAACTGAGGAAATCAGTCTTTGGTAAATTTGCAATAGGGGATGGCAGTCAATAATTTAGTAACTGTTTTAAAAAACATTTACTTTTGCATGTGTATTTATGAGAGTGTGGTTATGGTATGGTACATAAAATGGAAGTGTGTTAGGTATATTAGCTAACTGTAGCCCAACACTGTTTTATGATGGTGTGGATTTAAGATGCATAAGCATTTGTATGCAGATAAATTGGTATTGCATGTAAATACAGATTTCTGTATGTCTGCATCTGAAATTACAGTATTGATTCTATGATGTTATACAACAGTTTTCCATACAGTAGATTTCAGAGATACGGGAATAAGTGCCATTACTTGCAGCATATCTAAACGAGTGGGGTACAAAACTTTACCATGGATCAGCTACTTCACAGCATGCCCATCTTAAGCCTACCCATTAGTGAGGAAATAGGGTGGCTTGCACACACTCTTCTGGCCCCCTCTCAGAAAATGCCACATTCTCTCTCTCCACCCCCCATCATCACCCCTCCATCTCTCACTTTTTCCCCCGGACTAACAATCAGCACATGGCCCCAAGTCTTCCGTCTGTAATTGGGCTTGGCTTGCTGTTGATTGTGATTGATGGGAAAGCCTAGCAGGGCCCAGGTGGCTGCTTTCATCTCCTTTCCTTCTTTTGCCTGTTTGCTCCCTTCCTTAGCGAGGTCTGATGCACATGTAAGGTTGTGCGTAAAGGTGGTGTACTTGTATTGGCATGTATGCTAATGGAACTGTGTGTATGCTCGAGTTGGGAACTGTCGTCACGCTGCTCTCTGTGCGGCAGCAGTGGGTTACTTTATACTATGTTAACTTTGGGCTATTGCAGGGTTTGTTTATGCAAGTCAAAGTCGACGAGGTCTGGTTACTTAATAACAATGGCCTGCGTTCTTTAACACACCAACCCTTCTGCACATGGAAGCAACACCAATCAGTATCACCCAAAACAAAACACCAATAAATATAACCCCAAAACCAACACCAATCAATATCACCCCAAACCCAACACCAATCAGTATCACCCAAAACAAAACACCAATAAATATAACCCCAAACCCAACATCAATCAATATCACCCCAAACCCAACATCAATCAATAGCACCCCAAACAAAACACTAAACAATCAATTCAATCAACTAATCAATATTACCAAACAACATATATATATATTTTTAATTTGTCACCCTATGTCCTTTTAAAGCTTTTTAAAACACAATGCTTGGTTTCTCCACCACCCCTGCCCATAGTAACAGCAGCGTCTTTTTCTCTTGCATTATCTCCATTTCATGCGTCTCCACATCGCTGCATTTTTCACCATCTTTTCTCACATCTGATTAGTTCTTCTCAAAAGGACTCGCTTCCATGTTATTCACCACATTGAGAGAGAGCAAAGCAGAGAGTTTATTGATGAAGGGATAAAAGGATATTGACTCTGGAGAAAGACCCTGTGGTTTTTATTTACACTGATCTGCCAGCAAGCAGGTGCATCTGCAAGAAATGAGACAGACTCCTTGGGGTATGGTTTGCGAGCGCCGTATGAGACAGGGATGTGATGTCGGCACCTCTGAAAATAAAGAATGTGTCTTATTTTTCACAAATAGAAAAATCGCACATATGGTGGGTTGTTGGAGTGGTGGAGAAATATCCTGAAGTTAGGCAAGTGCTTGGATTTGTGATAAACCTATAAATGGTACAAGATGGATCCAACCCTGGATTGGACTCACATAAATGCACCCTCAGTATTGGGATACTGGAGAACCGCGAGGTAACCCCACTCCAGTATCCCACCCCTGGCTTTTATTGCTAATGATTTTGCTATAAAAAGGAGACTCAAGCTTGCTTTATGATTATTCTGCTTTGGGAGCCTCTTACAGGGCCCTGATGGAGGGTGTTTAATGGTCAGGATGCAGTCCCCAAATGGTTCGATCACAAGGTGAGCGACCCTACGGGGGTAAAAAGTGGGCCCAATGCTTTAGAGGTAATTTCTCTGGGTTATTTGAAATGTGTTATTCAAAAAGGGTTGCTGTGCTGGAAACCAAATATCTGGCCACCATAGTCTGAGCTCCAGGGTTTCTAAAAATGAATAGAAGACTTATTTATGAGCACCCTCTGTTGGCAACCAAATAGTGTATATTAAATCATGGCAACCTGGCACGATGTTCCCAGAAATGCCTTCGGGCCAAATTCCCATGGCACCAGAGTCACATTTGAGTGTGCAGAGGTTGTGCGGTGCGAAAACTTTTGCCCATGACTGTAAATGACCCATGTACAATTTGTGTACGACCGCTGAAGTGACTCGGCAATCACCGTGGGACCGGAACGGCTTCTCTGCAGTAAATCACATTATGCAGCCCGAAAACACAGCATTGGTTAATTCAGCGTAAATAGAAACCCCCCCACCACCCACCACCCCCGCGATGTGAATGATGTTCCACATCTTAATAAACCCTCTATCTGCTGGACAGATCTTAATGTGAGGAGCAAGTCAGCAAAGCCTGGTTCTGTTTGCAGAACGGCTTCAGCTGATGAATGGGTCGATAAGCGTCGGCACTGTTTGCCAGACAGCCGCATGACCTGCACGGATAATCAAGGTGTGTTTATACAGAGGAGACGAGGGACGTTTGCTTCGATTTGAACTCATGTCGTCTGAGAACGATGCATGGGAGGATTCGATTCTTCTGTCTTTCTGGGGGCCTGAACGTCCTTTGAATGTTTTCCGATGTTTACTTCTTTATTGTAGTACTAGTCTTTGACTTTGCATTCTTTCACACATTCAATGCTTTCAGACACTTTGCCATATCCACAAAGCCACTCTGTATCCTGTCATATGTATCCAATCATTCACAAATTAAATGCTTTCTGACACTTTGCCATATCCACAATGCCACTCTGTATCCTCTCATATGTATCCAATCTTTCACAAATTCAATGCTCTCTGACACTGTCATATCCCCAATGCCATTCTGGATCCTGTCATATCCCCAATGCCATTCTGGATCCTGTCATATGTATCCAATATTTCCACAAATTCAATGCTTTCTGACATTTTGCCATATCCACAATGCCACTCTGTATCCTGTCATATGTATCCAATCTTTTACAAATTCAATGCTTTCTGACACTTTGCCATATCCACAATGCCACTTATATCCTGTCACATGTATCCAATCTTTCACAAATTTAATGCTTTCGGGCACTTTGTCATATCCACAATAGCACTCTTTATCCTTTCATATGTATCCAGTCTATCACAAATTCAATGCTTTGTGACACTTTGTCCTATCCACAATGCCACTCTGTATCCTGCCATATGTACCCAACATTTCCACAAATTCAATGCTTTCTGACACTTTGTCATATCCACAATGCCACTCTGTATCCTGTCATATGTATCCCATCTTTCACAAATTCAATGCTTTCTGACATTTTCTCATATCCACAATGCCACTCTGTATCCTGTCATATTTATCCAATCTTTCACAAATTCAATGCTTTTTGAGACTTTGTCCTAGCCACAATGCCACTCTGTATCGTGTTATATGTATCCAATCTACCACAAATTAAATGCTTTCTGACACTTTGCCATATCCACATTGCCACTCTTTATCCCGTCATATGTATCCAATCTACCACAAATTCAATGCTTTCTGACACTTTGTCTTATCCACAACGCCACTCTGTATCCTGTCATATTTATTCAATCTTTCACCAATTTAATGCTTTTTGAGACATTGTCCTATCCACAGTGCCACTCTGTATTTTGTCATATGTATCCAATCTTTCACAATATCAATGCTTTCTGAAACTTTTCCATATCCACAATGCCACTCTGTATCTTATCATATGTATCCATTCTTTCACAAATTCAATGCTTTCTGACACTTTGCCATATCCACATTGCCGCTCTGTATCTTATCATATGTATCCAATCTTTCACAAATTCAATGCTTTCTGAGACTTTGTCATATCCACAATGCCACTCTGTATCCTGTCATATTTATCCAATCTTTCACAAATTCAATGCTTTCTGAGACTTTGTCCTAGCCACAATGCCACTCTGTATCCTGTTATATGTATCCAATCTTTCACAAATTTAGTGCTTTCGGGCACTTTGCCATATCCACAAAGCCACTCTATATTCTGTCATATGTATCCAATCTTTCACAAATTTAATGTTTTCTGACACTTTGCCATATCCACAAAGCCACTCTATATCCTGTCATATGTATCCAATCTTTCACAAATTCAATGCTTTCTGACACTTTGTCATATCCACAATGCCACTCTATATCCTGTCATATGTATCCCATCTTTCACAAATTCAATGCTTTGTGACACTTTGCCATATCCACAATGCCACTCTGTATTCTGTCATATTTATCCAATCTTTCACAAATTCAATGCTTTCTGACACTTTGTCATATCCAGAATGCCACTCTGTATTCTGTCATATGTATCCAATCTACCACAAATTCAATGCTTTCTGACACTTTGCCATATCCACAATGCCCCTCTGTATGAATCACCCTGCATATGCCAAATGACTTGGGTGAAATGCACCATGAGTTTTTTACAAGGGCACTCAGGTGGTACAGCCCTAGTTCAAGTGCCCTTCGGCCAGGCTGGGCATCACCCTGTCATAAATGAGTTGGAACTGAGGGATTTATACTGGAAAGGTGACCATTTCCTAACAATCCTTTTTAGTATAAAGTGAAATTTGTAAATATAGTTGGTGCCAGTGTGTGGATTGGCTGCACATTTGAACCACTTATGGACTATGTGCCAGTAAGTGGGTGGTCTGCTATAAACATACAAGTTGTTGCCTAATGAAAAACTGTGCTTTTTGCAGTAAATGCCAATTGGCAGAGTTGGGCATTATATACTAGTGGTTGATGGACCGGTGCCTTGCCCAGGGGGTATTTCTGCCTTTCTAAAATCTGCTATGGATGATCTGCTCTAACTGAGGAGTTGTCCAATAGGCACTCGTGACTTGTGCAAGTGTTCTGCAATGGACTGGCACTTCGTTGTGGGCATTTCTGCCATGCTACTTGTACTATTATGTGCCAGTTGGTTAACTGGTTACTCAAAATTGCTGCTCATTATGTTCTAGATTGGTCTGTGGTTCCCTGGGTGCCGGTGAGTGCCCTTTGAGTCCACCTGGCCCCTCAGAGGGCTGAACTGATTACTGAATATGAATGATATTCAAATGAATTGATAAAGTGGAAAGACAAAACGAACAGCAATTATTACCGGAGTTACCAAAAGGCAGGAACTTCCCTCTTATGGGACTTTATTTGGAGCCTCTGCTTCCTGCACCAATTTTAAAGGTCGAGGTCAATCAAGATATCTCTCCTTTAAACGGTGTGTCCACTTTATCTTCGCCCAGCGAAAGAAGAGGTTATTACGACCTCGCCTCTGATACAGATCTGAAATTAAACCCCCTCTCACACCAGAGGCTTCCCTCACCCCCCTCCCACCCCCACTTTCCATTTCACCACGCGCTCGAATTAGTCTTGTTCCGGGCTCGAAGGAAATGGGCCGCCAGTGCCTCGGAACAATTACGCTGTCAGCGAGACGGATGTGACCAAAAAGGAACGCTCGGGGTGACTGCAGTGGAGAGGTACAATTCGTAAACCGAGCATCCTCTTTTTTTTTTGTCAACACGGAGAAAACGGCAACTTCAGTACCTAAGGACCACCGTTGGTTGGAGTTTAGGACCCACAGTCAAGGGTTAGACCCAAAGTTTCGTTCCCAGTTCCCAGCCCAAACTTTAGAGTCGGTTAAATTGTCTAATCTTGACGTTTGCTCTGTGCCCATTTTTGAAAAAAGGACCTCCAACCAAATCACCCCCCCAGGACTTGAACCAAGATTTCCGCAGTGGTGAGCTAGATGGTTCCAATATCTGTCATGATGCAACAAATTTGCCTTCACCAGCCAATCGGGGGCCGAGATTGTCCGTAAATACTTCAGTATGCCCTTCCATTTTTAGCACGTTGCAGCCTGATTAGTGTCACCCTAAAATCTACGGCCCATAATCCCCAATTAGGATGTTTTTATTGGTTTAAAGGCTTGGAAGCGTAACGATTCCTAATCGGTTCCTCAGGGAAAAGCTTTCTTAAGCTAAAACAAATATTGGGCCAACAGCCTGCCAAGAGCCACAGCGATTTGGTGAATCATTCAGGGATTTTCCATTCTGCTTTAATCTTGGGGGGGGGGTGTTTGGGGGAGCCAGACACGTTACTATATAGAGGTTTGGTCAAACTAGGATTTGATTTCTCCAATTAATTCAACAAAGTTTCAAAGACTTACTAAGAAAGATGATCATCAGAAGGAGTCCTGAAATTTTGGTATACACCAACGTAGCCATTGGTTATTCCTTAGGGTGGCCTAGTAGTTAAGGTACTGGACTACCCCAGAAGGATATGGAGATCCGGAAAGTGAACATAGAACCGAAACCTCTTTGGAGTGTTTACTAGTAGAGCCTGTGGAACTGGAAATCTGGAACAGGTAC
The DNA here is from genome assembly GCA_033117975.1 of Parotocinclus spilosoma. Lineage (NCBI taxonomy): Eukaryota > Metazoa > Chordata > Actinopteri > Siluriformes > Loricariidae > Parotocinclus > Parotocinclus spilosoma. Next base: position 8,841,319 of record JAVSBV010000097.1, read on the forward strand.
AGGAACCTAGAACCGTTGGCACTCTGAATGAAGTAGGGTTTACTGAACCACAAGTTCTGGTCCAGGATCCTGGAATCTTTGGCAATGGATCGGTCGGAATTCAACCAGAAATGAATGCATAATGGTGGCCTAGTGGTTAAAGTACTGGACTCTGGATCAGCCCTTAACCCACAGTTGCTTAGATTGCTAAATTCCATAAATGTAAAAGTAAATGTAAATTTGATGGTGTGCAACGTAGACAAACACAACGGAAATCAAATAAAGGGGGCGTGGCTTAAGAAGACTCCAGAAGGATATTGAGATCTGGAAAGTGAAAATGGAACCTAAACATCTTTGGAGCGTTTACTAGTAGAGCCTGTGGAACTGGAAATCTGGAACAGGTACTGGAACCGTTGGCACTCTGCTTGGAGTAGGTTTTACTGAACCACAAGTTCTGGTCCAGGAACCTGCAATCTTTGGCAATGGATCGGTCGGAACTCAACCAGAAACAAATATTTAATATCAGTAGATCCAGTTTTTCTCTCCAAAGTGACCAGTATTTGGTGGTTGATCACCCATTTCAGACGAAAAGCCTCTCGATTCATCTTCTTTGCCCCTCCCTAACCCCACAATGTCTCAGTAATGAGGCCCCAGGCTGCAGGAACCTCTTTTGGACTTCTGGACGCTACTTGTTTCTATAAAACAAGGTCAGGAACCTCATCAGAGAAAAACGAAAAGCTGTTATTTTCTTTCTGATGGTTCCTCCAGGGCCAATTAAGGATGTGCTCAGACAGAGGAGAGGAGGGAAAGGGCTTCGGCGCTAACCCCCAATGCTAACGGTCACACAGGGCAGAGCTGCGGTAGCTTAATTAGCGTCAAGTCTTCTCACCGTGGGAGTGTTTTCCACAACTCTCGGAGAAGATCCACAGTTACCTCAGAATCAACTCAGCTGGACAGTTCGCGAAGACCATCTAGGTGTGGGACCGGTTTAAATGGCGAACTCACATGGTTCTTCGTTAGCTGGTGTTTGGTTTGGTTGGGGTACCACGTGTGGGGACCATAAGAGCTTCAGGATCTAAGAAAGGTTCCAGTTCCAGGATTGAATGTTTGTTAAAGACGTTCCTGCAGCGGTTTGGTAAAAGTATGGATAAAAATACTTCAGACCGTGCAGATCTTCTCACTCGCCCAGCTCTGTCTCTCTCTCACACACACACACACGCACACACACACACACACACACACACGCACACGCACACGCACACACGCACACTCAGACTTAAACACACCCGACTGTCTGTCACCTGGTGCAGCCGGAGGGCAGGAGATGCTGTCAGAAGTCCATCTGTGTGTCCATGTCAACACGTGTGTGTGTGTGTGTGTGTGTGTGTGTGTGTGGGTGAGTGAATACACACTTCTCAGCTGCTCTTTGATTATCGCACGGCTCATCTCCAAAGCTCTGGAAGAGCCCCGGGCGGGTCGTCCATCACCTGCCCACGATGATCATGCAGCCATGTGCAAACGTTCTGGAACCACCGATATGTTTTGTTGGGTTTTTTTTTTTTTAAATGGGTACAAAAGAAAACAAACACACACACACACACACACACACACGCACACACAGCTTTACAGTACACACTAATTTCAATATAGTTTTATTCCAATATTTAAAAAAACATCTACGCTTTAATATTTGGATTAATTTTTATCTGATTATTTTGTGTCATTATTTGATTATATTTCCTGTAATTGCTTTGACTCTCTAAAATCCATGTTCTTTGTATATTTAGTTTCCATGGTTTCTCGCTTAATTTCTTTCTTCCTCCATAGTATTTTTTTTTTTTTACTTTTTACGAATGTTTGTTCATTTGTTTGTTTGTTTTTTATCTTGGTTTCATAACTGTCTGATTTTCTTTGCTTGTAGTAAGTTTATTACCTTGTTAAGTCATGTATTTCTTTGATCTTTCATGCATTTCTTCATTTCTTTGCTCCTCTTTTCTCGTCGTTTATCCCGTTTTCTTTCTTGTTTTTCCTTTATTGTTCCGCTGTTTCTCCGTTTCTGGTTTTATACGTTCCCTTTCCTTTCTTATCTTATTTTATGTCTTATTGTTGCTTTGTTTTTTTTGATCATTAACTTGCTTGCTTACGTTCTTTTTTTTTCTAAACATATACCAGTTATTTTTCATTATGATTTTTGTTTTTTACAAACATTTACATTAAAATGAATATTTAATTAAATCATTCAAAGCGTTTCATTCATCAACATGCCAATCACTGCCCTGTGAGTGTGTGTGTGTGTGTGTGTGTGTGTGACAGCTGGTGTACTATAATCAACTTTTGTACAACATCTGTGTGAAGCTTTCACCTTCATACTCGTACTGCCATAAAAGTGTGTGTGTGTGTGTGTGTGTGTGTGTGTGAGTAGGCTATAATTTGCTTGCCACTCACCTTCACACCTGGAATAGCTGCTCAACAATAGGAACACTGCTAGGTGTGTGTGTGTGTGTGTGGGTGTGGGCGCGTGTGGGTGCATGTATGTGTGTGTGTGTGTGCAAACCCAAAAACCAGTTGAAATCTGAATTCAATTCAGATAATGAAAATAAAAAGGAATATAAAACTGAAATTAATAATAATTTTTTTTTTTTTTTAATTATACAAAAATTGTATATTTCATTTTTTAAAAATAGTGAAATAAAATAAAATATAGAAATGTAGAAAATGGGTCAGGGGTAAAAGGGGGACAAAGATGAAAAAAAGGAGAAAAATAAATAAATAAATAACTGAATAGGGGTGAATCAAAAACAAATGGGAAAACATTAAACACAAACATCACTATAAATGGGGATGATTGTGGATACCGAAAAAGGTCAGAAAGCATCAAGTTACAATCGGGCATTAAATGTATTAATACGTAAATGTAATAAATGCGTTTTTTCTATCCATCACTGTCTTTGTGTGTGTGTGTGTGTGTTTGTGTATGTGTGTGTGGGTGTGCGTGTGTGTGTGTGCGTGTGTGCGTGTGTGCGTGCGTAACACAAAAACCAGTTGAAATCTGAATTCAATTCAGATAATGAAAATAAAAAAGGAATATAAAACTGTAATTAATAATTACATCACAAAATTCCTTTCTTAAACCAATAAATCATATAAATAGGTAAAATAATTATATGCATTGTCTAATAAAAAAAATTGCATATCTCGTTTTTTAAAGTGGTAAAATAAAAGAAAATATTAAGAAAATGCATCCACTGGGCAAGTGTCAGGGGGTAAAAGGGAGACAAAGATGGTGTAAAATAAAAAGGAATATAAAACTGAAATTAATTACTGCTTGGAAAACTTCCTTTTTTAAACCAATAAATCATACAAATAGGTAAAATAATTTTCAATTAAAAAAAATTGCATATCTAATTTTTTATAATAGTAAAATAAGTGTATTTTATTTATTTATTTATTTATTTATTTATAATAAATAAATAGCATGAGGTGTGTGTGTGTGTGTGTGTGTGTGTGTGAGTGTGTACAACCACAAATCCAACAAAAGACAAAACACAAAACAGCACGCACTACAAACGTTAATTGTTGTGGATACCAAAAAGGGTCAGACAGCAGTTACAAGTTAGTTTATTTAATGTCGTTTTTCTATCTCTCCAAGGCCACGCCCAAAACCCAATCTCGTGTGTGCTACCTGAACGTTACATAACTGATGGAAGTTGAAGATGCTGCTTTGCTCTGATTGGTTGGATCCATCAGGATTTGTTTTTCTCCCTGGAACTGAAGGGCTTTGCGTAGGAGGCCCTAACTAGCTGCTATTGTGAGGAGTGAGCGAAGAACGTGGATAGAATAAACAGCCGGGGAATCTCGTTCAGGCCTCACTTAACCTCTCCGCCGATGCCCTCTCCCGCCCTCTCGTTCTCTCTGGGCTCCTCGTTTCTTCCCTTAATTACAGCCGCCGTTCGGTTATGAGCCCGGCTCGCGAGCTGTCGGCTGTATGAATATGGATCGCGCAATCGCCCAAATCAATTCTCATTTAATCGAGGTCAGGACGTCCTGCAGGAAGAGCACGGGACTCGACGAAGACGCTGGAAATATAAACACGAGCTTTATCTCGCCTCCTCTGCCAGGCTCTGATAAGAGAAACAAAGCGCAGTGTTTGGCAGCACCCGGGCTACCGTTTTGTTCTCCGTTGATTAACCGGGAAAAACGGTGGTGATCAAATTAGGAACGAGCCCACGTCGCCTTTTTTTAGGTCCTGGTAAAATATGAGGAGCCATCTGGACTCATAAAATAGCTGGAATGCATACAGCTCTTAAATGCGTAATGACTCGTCCAGTCATGACCAGCAAGTCAAAAATGGCGCCACCGTTATTGACCTACCAACAGAGGTACCGAATGTTCCAGTACAGGACCGTCCAACAAAGGCACTAGACGAAGGACAACGGACCGGTCGTGTTCAGGAAACCCGATTTCAGAGGTCGCCTAAAATAACCCCTGCTAAATCCGAGTTCTTCAGAGGGTCCAAAGAGTGGACAAGTTTTAGACCACCCAAGGAGTCAGGGTCGAAGTCTGGCCTTGGTGCCATCCCACAAAAGCAGACCACACCAGTGGGGAAGACCACAGTAAACCAGAGAGACATTTTTAGGATCTAAAGTAGCAGCCTCCAGGGTAACAAAATGTGAACGAGGGCCAACGCTGTGGTCATCATTAGGGCTCCAAGCATCCTGTCGTTCCAAACGATTACAGATAGCCATGTTAATACGGCACCTTGTTTACTCTTGCACTCTTGACTGACGGGGAATGGGAAGGCAACCATTTAGGCCTGTGTTGGATGGAGATGGAGATAAACGTCGAGTCTGAGGGGTGGATTGGTGGGAAAGGTCGTAGCCTGGACATGGGAAATCAGCGTTGATCTTTTTCATCCGATCCTCTCAAGCTGCCCGATTGACGTTGCTGTAGAATATCCAGAGCAAAGGTTTAGACTGGCTCGAACCCCACGGTAATGGATGAAGAGAGAGTGGGTTGTGGATCTAGGCTTTCCAGGAGCTCGGAATGCACCGGTGCACTGGAAAAGTTCCAGTCAGTCTGAACGGGGGGGTGGGGGGGTGGTTTAGTCCAAAGATACTACTATATAGGTCCTATAGAGTTATATGCCATAATATTAGCAGACGTAACCAATATCCCCAGTGCCCTGTGTCCCCATGGTCCCATACCCCCAGTCTAATGCCTCCATTAACCAATATCCCCAGTGCCCTGTGTCCCCATGGTCCCATACCACCAGTCTAATGCCTTCAGTAACTAATATCTGATAATCTTATCCTGTCTATACCCCAGTCAGTATGTTTTGACACTCTTGGGTGACCATATACCCTAATAAACCGTCAATGTTCACTCCAGGGTTCCTGCAGACACGTCCTAAAACAAAACGTGCTTTTTGTGCAGAAGGGAGCTGCACCTGGTGGTCATTAATCTGGCCTTGGATCACTCAGCTGGGCTTTTGGCAGGGCTTAGGAAGATCTAAGACACTGAAATAAAACCATAACTCACCGAGGGGCGCCGACGTCGCACCAATTTGCATTACGGAGCGAACAAATGCAGGACGCGGGACCAACGTGGAGCTGTTCTCTAGCCAACTGTTTACAAAAATGGATCTGAGACTGTTGAGCCCGTATTACGTTGGATAGGGAAAAAAAGGCAGCAGGTAAAAAAAAAAAAAAGGGTCAACCTTTTTTCCAACGTAACTGCTGATTGGTCGAGAGAAAGCAATCGAGGCGATAAGAAACGCGTATATCAGCGTCTAAGAGCCTCTTTTTTGGTGCTTGCTTTTCTTTCAAATGGATGAAATCTCTTGAAAATCAAACTGTTCATCAGGAGCAAGTCAAGCACAGCCACTAGCGGAGCGTCTCTTCCTTTTTTCCACCAGATTAAGCGCCATTATGTGATAGATACTGTCTGCGTGTTCGTTTTTTTCTAATCGCCCTCGTCTTCAAACTCTGCCCAGTATGAAAGGGAAGTATATACTGCATGATCACCCTTGATTGGCCATGAGAACAAATACGATAGATCAGATTTCCCCTCAATTTCACTTCAATTCCCATTAAAGCCATTTTCACATTACTGCCCATAACCAGCTCTCTAACAAGGAGCCCATTAAGGAACCGTGTAAAAAGTGCAAACACGGAATGAATATGGTTAAAAACATTTCTGCCTCACAGCAAGAAGGTCATGGGTTCAATCCCAGGGTGGAGCAGCCTGGGTCCTTTCTGTGTCAAGTCTCCATCTCCACCTCCCCTTTTCTGCTTGCTTTCACTGTTTACTCCAGTTTCCTCCCACAGTCCAAAAACATGCATGTCAGGTTAATTGGCGTCACTAAAGTGTCCCTTAGTGTGTCACTGTTTGTGTTTGGGCCCTGCGTTGGGTCTAGGCCTGTTCCTGCCCTTGTGCCCAGAGTTGCCGGGCTGGCCCAGTGTGGATTAAAGGGAGGACAATGAATAAATAAATACTTAAATACAATACCTCAAAAAAGAGTAAAAAGCTATTTGACCCATTTGAAGAGTGTAGTGTGACCGTATACCCCAAAATAAATATTTTACTCTTTATTGGTGAACTCTTCTCGTACTGTGGGACTTTTATTCTATATTGGGTTTGTGGTATGTCATCCGTTCTTTTGGGTAACGAATACGTCTGCTAGCTAGTTGAAAAATTTGTGTTTGCTCTTTGAATGATGTTGGTCATATTTATTATTTATGCGTTTCTTCATTTTTACTCGTTCTGTGCTGGAAATTGTTAGACGGTCCCTTAATGGTCTCCTAATTAGTAAGCCTGTGTATAGTTGCGTGAAGATCTTGTTAATGGAGCTTAACGCGATTATTTTACAATCGGTTGGAATCCCAGAGGGTTGGATGGTGCTTTCAATTAATTTTTGCACGATTACTCAGTAGAAGTAAAAATCGCTGAGACAAAGAAATAGCAAAATCCAAACTAACTTTTACCACGGTCCCTATATCTCCCATCAACTTTCCATAAGTTTCCAGAACATTCTACATAATAGCTGTACATCGAACAGCCAAATAAAAAAAAATGTCTCTAGTTGTATGTATTAATGTAATTAAAAAAAATAATTTAAAAAATTTACACTTAAAATCATATGGTGGAAGCGGTGACTAGTAGCGCTGATCGCCGTCCCATGCCCTATTTTAAAAATTGATGGGAAGACCTGCTGGTCGGTGTTTGATTGGCCACTACTGTCTTTCTGATTGGTCGGTTTGAGTCACAGTTCAGTTCAGTGTCCACTACAAGACGCAGTTCATGGTAAACCTTTACACCGAAACACAACCAATTTATTAACCAAAACGTAAGAGGGCCCCGTTAATGGCATCGATGCCACGTGCTACCCCATGTGCCACTACAGTTTGGAACCAGTAGCACCAGTATAAGTATAGAGGCTTGTGTTACCATGGTCCCATACCCCCAGTCTAATACCTTCAGTAACCAATATCCCCAGTGCCCTGTGTTCCCATGGTTCCATACCCCCAGTCTAATGCCTCCAGTAACCAATATCCCCAGTACCCTGTGTTCCCATGGTTCCATATCCCCAGTCTAATACCTTCAGGAACCAATATCCCCAGTGCCCTGTTTTCCCATGGTTCCATACCCCCAGTCTAATACCTTCAGGAACCAATATCCCCAGTGCCCTGTGTTCCCATGGTCCCATATCCCCAGTCTAATACCTTTAGGAACCAATATCCCCAGTGCCCTGTTTTCCCATGGTTCCATACCCCCAGTCTAATACCTTTAGGAACCAATGTCCCCAGTACCTTGTGTTCCCATGGTTTCATATCCCCAGTCTAATACCTTCAGGAACCAATATCCCCAGTGCCCTGTGTTCCCATGGTTCCATACCCCCAGTCTAATACCTTTAGGAACCAGTATCCCCAGTGCCCTGTGTTCCCATGGTCCCATACCCCCAGTCTAATGTCTTCAGGAACCAATGTCCCCAGTACCTTGTGTTCCCATGGTCCCATACCCCCAGTCTAATACCTTTAGGAACCAATATCCCCAGTGCCCTGTTTTCCCATGGTTCCATACCCCCAGTCTAATGCCTTTAGGAACCTTTAGCACTCTTGGGTGACTATATACCCTACTGAACAGTCAACGCAGGGGCACTCTGGTCCAATGTGACACCCCTATGAATATATAATTTACTACTCAATCTGAGTAACTGAGCATCTCATTTCCATTTGATTTTTCTGCTGATCTTCTTTAATAAAGTACATTTTTTTGTTTAATACATTTTTGTGAGCAGGGTAATTAGCAGGCCAGCGAGGCGTGTGTAATGTGTAGTAGCTATCGGTATCCCGACGCTATCCCGTCCTTACTTTGCATTATTACTGTTTGATTACAGTGCCAGTCGTATTTTTTTCTCCACTCGTCTTTCATTCGCAGTGAGTCATTATGAGCGAGAGGAAGGCATTGGCTGCGGTGACATTCGCCGGAAGAAAAAAGAAAGGGACGTTTCTTAAGCAGCAGTAATAATGAAGACTGTAAAATTATAAAGCAGTACAAAAGATAAGAGAGTGTTTACCGACTGTAATCATTACCAACGCGGGTAGAAATGGTCAATAATCCATTTCTAAATACCATAGCATGAAATAGTAGTTATTTACTGATGATGCTGATGTTGATGTGAGTCTAATGCCTCCAGTAACCAATATCCCCAGTGCCCTGTATTCCATGGTCCCATATCCCCAGTCTAATGCCTCCAGTAACCAATATCCCCAGTGTCGTGTGTTACCATGGTTCCATACCCCCAGTCTAATGCCTACAGTAACCAATATCCCCAGTGCCCTGTGTTCCCATGGTCCCATACCCCCAGTCTAATGCCTACAGTAACCAATATACCCAGTGCCCTGTGTTCCCATGGTCCCATACTCCCAGTCTTATACCTCCAGTAACCAATATCCCCAGTGCCCTGTGTCCCCATGGTCCCATACCCCCAGTCTAATGCCTACAGTAACCAATATCCCCAGTGCCCTGTGTCCCCATGGTCCCATATCCCCAGTCTAATACCTCTATGAACCAATATCCCCAGTGCCTTGTGTTCCCATGGTCCCATATCCCCAGTCTAATACCTCTATGAACCAATATCCCCAGTGCCTTGTGTTCCCATGGTCCCATACCCCCAGTCTAATGCCTCCAGTAACCAATATCCCTAGTGCCTTGTGTTCCCATGGTCCCATACCCCCAGTGTAGTGCCCCCAGTAACTAATATTCCCAGTGCCCTGTGTTCTTATGGTCCTATACCCCCAGTCTAATATCTCCAGTAACCAATATCCCCAGTGCCCTGTGTTCCCATGGTTCCGTACCCCCAGTGTAGTGCCCCCAGTAACTAATATTCCCAGTGCCCTGTGTTCCCATGGTCCCATACCCCCAGTCTAATACCACTAGTCCCTAATATCGCCAGTGCCCCGGTCCATCCGAGATGACTCCAAGCCCGAAAAAGTGGGAGGAGCTTACGGACCTGGTTAAGACGAGGCTTCTTTCTTAATACAGTAAAGTTTTAAGTGGTATTTGTGAATGTAAGTCTGTATTGTAACGCTCCATAAAGGTCTCATAAAGCAATCCCTTACTTCTGTCACTTACTTCTGATGCAATGCCGTCTGAGGGAGTGGGCAGGAGATCACCCCTCTTGAGTTTAAGCTTTTTCAGACTGAAATTGGTCCAGATTCCGAAACGTTTGCCAAAACGTCTCCTGTCTGTACGAACCTGCTGAGCTCTCAGGTCGTGTGTTAAGCTGCTATCAGCTACATGGTGGGCTTACAAAGATGACCTTCAAACACACACACACACACACACATGGGTCTTCAAAGGCAGTGGGGCAGATAAGAGTTTATTGAAGAGAAAATATAACGCCCTAAAGGCTCCCACGCACGCACTCCTGATATAAACCTTCTCAGATATACTTTGAGTCCGGGCTCCAGGAGGGCTCCAGGAGGGCTCGGGGCAGTCCTCGGGATATAAATGGTCGTTGGACGCGCAAAGTGGGATTTCAAAAAACCTTTAGCACTTAAACACACAAGTTAGTAACGAGTCCTCGAGAGAAGAAGCTCCAGCAGATCCCCTCAGTCCGCAATCAAGGGCACTTCTATCACTGTTTGACACCAAGGGCTTTCCACAAGGAGATTAGTCATACCTGAAGGGCCCTTCTGTCCGACTGTGAACCTACTTCAGCCCTAGACTAGTGTGTGTGTGTGTGTGTGTGTGTGTGTGTGTGTGTGTGTGGGATGAGGTTGGACTTTGAGTATTATTTACAGTCACTTAGGCCACGCCTCCTTTCTTTTTCTTTTTTTTCTTTATGTTTTTTTCGTCCTCTGACTTTTGATTTCTCTTTCTCTTCTGGTCTTTGTTTATTTATTTATTCATTTATTTATTTTTCTTATTTCATATTCCCATAACCCCTTCGCCTCTTTCTTTTTAAATTAATTGACCATTTCGAGGTTTTTTCCCCCCATTTTTTACTTTTGTTTTCTTTTTTTTTATTTCTCTATTTTTTTTAGTTTGTTTCTTTTTTCTAGTTGTCTTGCTACTTTCTTTTTTCTCTCCTTACCCTTGTTTCGTTTTTTTCTTTCTTTTTTTTCTTACACCCCTCCTTCTTTTATTATTTCTGTTGTTTTGTCTTTAACAAATGTCTTTATTCTTTCTTTTCTTTTCTTTTTTAATTTCCTGATATATTTGTCCTTTTTTTTATTTCCCCATTTCTTTTCTTTGCATTTCTTTTCATTTATATTGTTTATTCTAAATTATTTATTCAAAAAGAGCAATTTGCTCTTTTTCTTTATCTTTTATTTTCCTGTATTTTGCTTATTTATTAATTTTTTTAAGTTCTTCAATTTCTGCTCTTTATTTTTATTTCTTTCCCTGTTTTGTTCCTCCTGCTTCCTTCATTTGTTTTTGTATTTTTTTATTTGACAACTATGTGTTTTCTTTTTTCTTTTCTTTCAAATCTTCCTCTTTGTTTCTCAGTTTGTCTGTATGTTGTGTTTTTATTTTTTATTAGAATGTTTTTGTTTGATTTTTTTTTCCCGCTCTTTCTTTCCCTGATGGCTGAAGATGGTCTGAGTGGAGGAAGCGTTAGACTGGGGTTTATTTGTCATTACAGAAGTGTTTGATCCTGGGGATCTCCTTGAGGTTTTGGGATGTTTTACTGATTGGTGATTAAATGGAGCTTTGATGTTCAGATTCTCTTTAATGGGATTAAAGCAGCTGCTCAGGTGAAAGAACCGCCGAGCTGCTTTTAGAAACATCTGAGGATCTGCTGAGAACCTCCAAGCTGAATCTGAATATTTACCATGGAAACATCTGAGGAGCTTCGACCTCACTGAATCTCCATCCATCTATTCATCCATCAATGCAACCATCACCTTTATTCCATCGATCCATCCATCATTTCCATCCATTTATCCATCCATCATCCTCGTCTTTCCATCCTTGCATAATCTCCATCGATCCAGCCATCCATCATCTTCATTTCATCCACCCATCCATCCGTCCATCATATTCATCCAGCCTTAAATCCAACCTTCCTTCCATCCATCCATCATCTTTATTCCATCCCTCCATCATCTGCACCCATCCATCCATCCATCCATCCATCATCTCCATCTATCCATCCATCCATCCATCCATATATCATCTCCATTCCATCCACCCATCCATCCATTATATCCATCCGCCCATCATATCCATCCATCATCTTCATTCCATCCGTCCATCATATCCATCGATCCATCCATCAATCATCTTCATTGCATCCCTCCATCATTTGCACCCATCCATCCATCCATACATCCATCATCTTCATTCCATCCATCCATCCATCCATACATCCATCATCTTCATTCCATCCACCCATCCATCTATTATATCCATCCGCCCATCATATCCATCCATCATCTTCATTCCATCAGTCCATCATCTGCACCCATCCATCCATCCATCCATCCATCCATCTATCCACCGTCTTCATTCCATTCGTGATTTTCTGAAGATTTTCTGGAAGCTTCTCCTGGTGGAAAACGCTTTTCAAATGAAACCTTGAGTTTGTTCCTAAAAAGATTCAATTGATGGAAACACACACAGTTCCTGATAAGGTCCCTGTTTCAGTGAGGCCTTGAAAAGGTTCCTCGTTCCTTAGGAAATAATTCTAGCTTCCTACAACGTGCATTGACAATTAATAGGTTCCTGAAATCAGGTCATGATTTGGTTCCTGAAAGCGTTTTATTTATTTAGATTTGATCAGATTGATCAGGTCCAAGCACATCAGATAGCTTCCTGCAGATTGGTCCTAATAACCCTGCACGGTTTGGCAAATAGTTCCTGTCCTTGTCGTGAGTCCAACCCAGCCTGTTTAAACAATCCCCCACTGGCCGTTGTGGAGTTGTTATTAGACGTGAACGTGCCGCGCCTGCGCCGCGAGATTAGACTTCTCCATTGTGGCCGTTCTACACACATTCCTCTCGAAGCGCTATCGCTCCCTGCAGGGTCGTGAGACGTACCGAAAATTAAATATAGCCTAATCAGGCCCGCGTGTGTCCCGTGCTAAGATAAGGAACGACTCGGGACGGAAGGTGGCAAGGACGTGGAGATAGGGAGCTGAATTTACACTCTATATACAAACCTGACTCTGGACCATCTCCAAGGTTAGGAGCTCAAAGCCCAGCTTCCGTTCTTAAGGATCTGCTTAGAACCTCCAACCTTAACCTAAATATTTACCATGAAAACGTCTGAGGAACTTTGACCTCACTGAATCTCCATCCACCCGTTCATCCATACATCCATCATCTTCCATTCATCCATCATCTTCATTCCATCCATCAAAGCTAAGAAGCTTTGACCTCACTGAATCTTCGTCCACCCATCCGTCATCTCCATTCCATTCATCCACCCATCCATTTAGCCATCCATCATCTTCCACCCGTCCATCATCTTCAGTCCATCCATCGAAAGCTAAGGAGGTTCGACCTCACTGAATGTCCAACCACCCACCCATCATCTCCATTCCATTCGTCCACCCATCCATCCATTACCTTCATTCCATCAATCCAACCATTCATTCATCATCTTCATTCTATTCATCCATCCATCCATCCATCATGGGGGGTGGCAAGGACGGGGCGATAGGGAGCTGAATTTACACGCTCTACATCCATCCATCCATCAATCCATTATCTTCATTCCATCCATCCATTCATCATCTTCATTCTATTCATCCATCCATTCATCCATCATGGTGGGTGGCAAGAACATGGAGATAGGCAGCTGAATTTACACGCTCTGTACATCCATCCATCCATCCATCCATTATCTTCATTCCATCCATCCATCCATCCATCATCCTCATTCTATTCATCCATCCATCAATCCATCATGGTGGGTGGCAAGGACGTAGCAATAGGGAGCTGAATTTATACGCTCTACATACATCCATCCATCCATTATCTTGATTCCATCCATTCATCCATTATCTTCTTTCCATCCATCCATTCATCATCTTCATTCTATTCATCCATCCATTCATCCATAATGGTGGGTGGCAAGAACATGGAGATAGGGAGCTGAATTTACATGCTCTGTACATCCATCGATCCATCCATCCATCCATTATCTTCATTCCATCCATCCATCCATCATCTTCATTCTATTCATCCATCCATCCATCCATCATGGTGGGTGGCAAGGACGTAGCGATAGGGAGCTGAATTTACAAGCTCTACATCCATCCATCCATTATCTTGATTCCATCCATTCATCCATTATCTTCATTCTATTCATCCACCCATCATGGTGTGTGGCAAGAACATGGAGATAGGGAGCTGAATTTACACTCTCTATACAAACCTGACTCTGGACCATCTTAAAGGTTAGGAGCTTAAAGGCCAGATTCTGTTCTTGCGCCCTTGAGCCAGACCCCATATCTGGTCCCAACTCCTAACTGCAACCCCAACTTCCAAACCTAAAGCCCTGACCCCAGCCCTAACCTAACTGCAGGTCGTCCCGTTCCAGAGAACCAGGGCTGAATGCGTACACTCGGAGTGTCTATGAATCTTTGGGCCGGTGACAGCACTGCTTACGGGTTCTCCTTATCGCGCCCCCACAGCCCACCATCTCTCCAGACCATAAGTCTCCCTTTTATCTCTCCCTAAACAGCTTGGCTTTAAAAACCTGCTCGTTTGGTGAAGGCTATCTCATGGGAGGTGTTTGATTCCAGAAGAAGCCCCTATCAGATATTAAAGTCCAAGATGGATCGTCTGAGAGGGGAGACTGCTTTGATAAGGCTTCATCGCCGTCGCCATCGCCATCTCCATGATCTTCCTCATCATCCTCACTTTGAGATAGGACCGCCTGTGGGGGCTCAGCGTACGAGAGAAGATTAAGAGCCGGCTGAAATGTTGAGAAGATAAAATTCCTGCCTTCTCGTTGAAGCGTAGATGGCGCGGCTGCGTAGGGTTTCTGAAAGCATCTCATACGGCGTCCACCAAGCGCTGGCAAAGACAGGCAATGGAGATGACGGCTCAGCTGAGATCCGGAACAAACCGAAAACATCCTCGCAACGCCCCTGAAGCTGTGTGCTTCTCCTGAAATTAAATCCGGATCAGGCCATCCATCCATCATCTTCACTCCATTCATTCACCCATTCATCCATAATCTTCATTCCATCCATTCATCCGTCCAACCATCACCTTCATTCCGTCGATGAATCCATCCATCCATCAATCTATTTATCCATCCATCATCTTCTTTTCCCCCATCCAGCCTATCCATCAATTTATCATCTTCACTCCATTCATCCACCCATTCGTCCATCATCTTCATTCCATCCATTCATCCGTCCATCATCTCCATCTATCCATTCGTCCAACCATCACCTTCATTCCATCTATCAATCTATCCATCCATCCATCATCTTTAAACCACCCATTTATCATCTCCATCCATCGACCATCTTCACTTCATTCATCCACCCATTCATCCATCATCTTCATTCCATCCATCCATCCTTCCATCATCTCCATCTATACATCTGTCCAACCATCACCTTCATTCCATCAATCAATTCATCCATCCATCATCTTCCTTCCCTCCATCCATCCTATCCATCCTTTGATGCATCCATCCATCCTCTTCTTTCCCACCATCCATCATCTCCATCCGTCCATTTATTAATTATATCAATTCATCCATCATATCCATCCATCATCTTCATTCCATCCAACCATCACCGTTATTCCATCGATCAATTCATCCATCCATCCATCCATCTATCCATACAGCCATACATCATCTTCTTTCCCCCCCATCCATCCTATCCACCCATCGATGATTCCATCCATATATCATCCTCATTCCATCTACCCATTAATCCATTATATCCATCCGTCCATCATATCCACCCATCATCTTCATTCCATCCCTCCATCATCTGCTCCCATCCATCCATCCATCCATCCATCATATCCATCCATCATCTTCATTCCATTCCTGATTTTATGAAGATTTTCTGGAAGCTTCTTCTGGTGGAAGAGTTTTGTCGGTTTCTAAACCATTTTTAAAATGAAAACTCGAGTTTGTCCTTAAGGCCGGACGCATTTTTTACCCATGAAGCCTAGACGGCGCGGCTGCTTAGGGTTTCTGAAAGCATCTCATACAGCGTCCGAGAAGCAATGGAGATGACAGCTCAGCTGAGATTCAGAACGAAATGAAAACATCCTTGTGATGCCCCTGAAGCTGTGTGCTTCTCCTGAAATGAACCTGGGGTCAGGCCAGGTCAGTCCAGACACCATTCTTTATTGCCTCTCGGTTGCTTTAAGATCTGGACCTGACCTTAAACTGCCCTTTTTATTTTAGTATGGTCTTGTGCGCCCCCCCCACCCCCTGTTTCTCAGTTTACCTGCCCCGTGCCCGACCCCTCCACCCAAAGCTTACTAACTGATCAACGCCCGTGCCTCGGTCGGTCTGGATGGAATAAAGATAGATGGGTGGATGGATGGATAGAATGAAGATAGTAGATATGATGGACAGATGGATATGATGGATGAATGGATGGATGGAGATGATGGATGGATGGATGGACGGAATGAAGGTGATGAATGGATGGATGGAGATGATGGATGGATGGATGGATGGATGGATGCGTGGATGGAATAAAGATGATGGATGGCTGGGTGGATGGATGGATGGAGATAAAGGATGCCTGGATGAATTGATAGATGTATGGAATTAAGATGTTGGATGGATATGATGGACGGATGGGTATAATGGATGGATGGAATGAAGGTGATGGATGGATGGATGGATGGAATGAAGATGATGGATGGATATGATGGACAGATGGGTGGATGGAATAAAGGTGATGGATGGATGGATGGATGGAGATGATGGATGGATGAATTGATGGATGGATGCAATGAAGATAATGGATGGATATAATGGACTGGTGGGTATAATGGATGGATGGATGGTATGAAGGTGATGGATGGATATGATGGACGGGTCTGCACTCTTTCACTAGGGTCCTTACTCCCTCACCAGGGTCCCTACTCCTTCACTAGGGTCCCGCGTCTTTGATTGGGGAGCCACCTCGTTAATTAGAAATGCATCCACTTTGGTTACATTTTTTTTTTCTAAAAGCTCTTATGGATAACATCTTTCATTTTCGCCTCTGAAGCTGCTCGGGTGGAATAAGCTTTTTTTTTCTTTCTTTTTTTTTTTTTTGCAGGAGCTACTTTTTGAACTTATCAGATTGTTCCCGTCCTCCCCTCCTACCATCATCCGAAAATGAGTTGGCTTTGAAGTGCGCCTTACACCCATCAGAGGTGTGGAATAGGAGTGGACTTGTGAAAAAAGATCTGGACCGACTGCATTTTATCGGAGACGTTTCCAAAGGCCGCGGTCACGCCAGGGTCGCTAATTGGGGGACCCGAATGGGGACCTGGTGGCAAAACAGCAAAGGTGGCAAAACCTTCGGCCCGCTTCATTATTTTTTTGGTTCCTGCACCCTGGTTGTCATTTCTAATCCGGCCCCTGGGACAGGAGTGAGAGCTAGCCCTGCATGGTGAAGCCCCGCCCACACGTTATGTCTCGTTTCGCAGACGCTGGCAGAGCCTCGGCATTCTTTCGCCTCTTTCGCCGTGGGCTTTGGGTCGGGATGATGGGATTTTCCACTCGCGCCATCTCGCTGAGCTCAGACGTTCCGTGGCCGGCCAGACTTGCAGCGCGAGGTGCAGCGTTTGATCCGCGGCCAGCTCAGACTGTGATTGATATTAAAGATGGAATCTAAGTAGGAGAAATATGCAGGAGTGGAATGGGGTGGGGGTTGGGAGGCACCCTCGTAGCTGGGCCTCCGAGTCGAACATTTTGGGAAAACACCCAAAACCATGTGGTGTTTTCTCCTTGAGCCGTTCCCCTGCTATCACAACATCTAGCGGGTAAAATCCTGAAAGACAAACGCGACTTGTTTTAGCTGACGAGTTCCAGAAGCAACAAAAGAACATCTGCCAGATCTTCAGAACAAAAAAAAAACCTTCTTGAGTAACGGAAATTAAGAGCAGAGTTTGTGCTTGAAAGGGGCAGGAGGAGGAGTTTACTCCACCGGATGCTGGAGTTGCTGGAACGGGTGACGGGTTCATTCTGGTCTAGCTGGTTATGGTGGTTATCAGGAGATCCTGGATCTTCAGCTTGCTCAAACTGCGGTCAGGACGATCATGCTAGATGTTGCGGTGCTCTTGCCGGATGCCACTCTGGTCCAGTCGGTCATGGTGGAATTGTTTTGGTCAACAGGGTCATGCTGGATGACTCAAGATGTTCGTGCTGGTTTTCAGACTGATTAAGCTGGTCTTGTTGGAAGTGTCCGTGATATGAGGGTGGTCATGTTGGAGGCCAGCTTGGTCAAGCTAGACATGACCGAAGTCACCTTGGTCAAACTGGCCGATCTGGGTGGCACCTGGGTTAAGTTGGTCACGATGGATGTCACCTGGGTAAAGTTGGTCAGGGTGGTCATGGTCAAACTGGTCATGCTGGATGCCACCAGAGTCAAGCCAGGCATGCTGGGTGCCACCTTGGTCAAGTTGGTCAAGTCGGACGTCAGCTTGGTCAGGATGGTCATACTGGATGCCACCAGAGTTAAGTCATTCATACTGGATGTCAACTGGGTCTAATTGCTCAGGATGGATGTCAGCTTAGTCAGGATGGTCATGGTCAAACTGGATGCCACCAGAGTCAAGTCAGTCATGCTGGGTGCCATTTGGTTAAGTTGGTCATGTCGGACGTCAGCTTGGTCAGGATGGTCATGGTCAAACTGGTAGTGCTAGATGCCACCAGAGTCAAGCCAGTCAGGCTGGGTGCCATTTGGTTAAGTTGGTCGTGTCGGACGTCAGCTTGGTCAGGATGGTCATGGTCAAACTGGTCATGCTGGATGCCACCAGAGTAAAACCAGTCATGCTGGGTGCCATCTTGGTCAAGCTGGTCAAGTCGGACATCAGCTTGGTCAGGATGGTCATGGTCAAGCTGATAGTGCTAGATGCCACCAGAGTCAAGCCAGTCATGCTGGGTGCCATCTTGGTCAAGTTGGTCATGTCGGACGTCAGCTCGGTCGGGATGTTCATGGTCAAACTGGTCATGCTGGACGTCACCTGGGTCAAGTTGGTCAAGTCGAACGTCAGCTTGGTCAGGATGGTCATGGTCAAACTGGCAGTGCTGGATGCCACCAGAGTCAAGCCAGTTATTCTGGGTGCCATCTTGGTCAAGTTGGTGAAGTCGGACGTCAGCTTAGTCAGAATGGTCATGGTCAAACTGGATGCCACCAGATTCAAGCCAGTCTTGCTGGATGCCAACTTGGGCAAGGCTCTCATAATGGATGCTACCTTGAGCCAACCGCTCATGCCAGATGCCAGCTTGGTCAACATGGTCAGGATGGTCATTCTGGATGTCGTTATGTGCCAGAAGAACTGGCCAGACTGGATGTCAGAAGCCACCTTGCTCAAATTTGTGAGGTGGCACTTTGGGAATGGACCAAAAAAATGGATCAAAACTTGGAATTAAGGCATGGGAGGCATGTTCTACGTATAAGGGAAGGAATTGTATGTGACCAACCTTTTACCTCCAATATTAAACATACGCGGCCTAAGAATAGAACCTTGTGGTTCCTCAGATGTTTAGGTGGATTTCTGTACTTGAGGATGGCTAAATGTGCTGCTCCAGAAAGCGATGCCTTCTGGGTAGATTCTGGGTTGAAGTTCACAGCCAGGCTGGTCCGTGACCTACACGTTCTCATTGGTCACGGAAAAGGCAAAGTAACGTTGGTGACGGTGTTGGTATCGTTGTCAGAACGTCCACGGGACATTTGTTTGAAAGCTAATATAGAGAGGTTGGTTGAATTAGGAGACCTGAGATAGACATTGATGGATGGATGTTTGGAGAGCGAGCTCTGTGCTGCAGCCATCCATCTTACTAAACGTGGCACGCTGGAACAGTGGTGTGGAACTAATTCAGCTGCAGGTAGCTCAAACACAAAGTACGGGCCGTTTTCCTGGAAGAAACTCTACCACTTACGTCAGGGGTTCCTGAAAAGGTTCCCGTAGTGGAACTGGAATCTGAGATCTCTCGTACATCGTGCCCATTTTCCGGAAAGGATCATGGAAATATTGGTGCATTGATTTGTAAAAAGGTTCCTGAAATGGAACCATAATTTGTGAGATATTTGAAGTGAAAAAAGTCCTTAAAAGATTTCAGGTGGAATGGGAGTTCAGAAAGACAGGCTGAGTTCCTCCACTCTCCTGCTCATCGAGAGATCCTTTAGTTCCTGAAAAGGTTCCTGATTGTTCCTTTAGGATGACACGTTGTGTAGGACGACGAGTTCTTGGTTGCTTACAAAGGTTATGAAAAAGGTTTCTGAAGCGATTTGGGATTTGTTTGTTTGGGAGTTTTCTACAGTTCCAGAGTTCCCTGGGCCCAAAATGGTTCTTCTGGACAACACAGGCCTTAAGTTGAGTATAAGGGTTCCTTGATTTAAGGAACAGTCCTGATTCCTACAGAGTTCCTCACCTGATCCCTTGTTGAAATCGGCTCCTTTAGTTCCCGACAAGGTTTCTAAAAATATAGTTCCATTTCGTAGAGATCCTCATGCTCTAGATGATGTGATTTCTAAAAAAGTTCCTGAAATGGAACCATCATTTGTGAGTAAGAGATCCTTTAGTTCCTGAAAAGGTTCCTGAAAATATCGTTGCCCATTGTTCCTTTAGGACGTCACGTGCTATGAGTTCTTGGTTGCTTATAAAGGTTATAAAAAAGGTTTCTGAAGCGATTTGGGATTTGTTCAGGAGTTTTCTATAGCTTTAGAGTTCCTGACAAGGTTCCTGAGTCCCAAAACGGTTCTTCTGGAAAACACAGGCCTTAAGTTGCCTATAAAAGTTCCTTGATGTCTAGAAACGTCCTGATTCCTTCAGAGTTCCTCAACTGATCCCTTATTGAAATAGTGCTCCTTTAGTTCCTGACAAGGTTCCTAAAAATATAGTTCTATTCCGTAGAGATGAAGTGATTTCTAAAAAGGTTCCTGAAATGGAACCATAATTTGTGAGTAATTTGAAGTGAAAAAAGTCCCTGAAAGATTTCTGGTGGAATGGGAGTTCAGAAAGACATTCCTGAGTTCCTCCACTCTCCTGCTCATCGAGAGATCCTTTAGTTCCTGAAAAGGTTCCTGATTGTTCCTTTAGGACGGCACGTGCTATAAGTTCTTGGTTGTTTATGAAAAAAGGTTTCTGAAGCGATTTGGGATTTGTTCAGGAGTTTTCTATAGTTCCAGAGTTCCTGACAAGGTTCCTAAGTCCCAAAACGGTTCTCAAAAAAGTCCCTAAAAGATTTCAGGTAGATTCGAAGTTCAGAAAGACATTCCTGAGTTCCTCCACTCTCCTGCTCATTGAGAGATCCTTTAGTTCCTGAAAAGGTTCCTGAAAATATCGTTGCCCGTTGTTCCTTTAGGACGTCACATGCTATGAGTTCTTGGTTGCTTATAAACGTTATAAAAAAGGTTTCTGAAGCGATTTGGGATTTGTTCAGGAGTTTTCCACAGTTCCAGAGTTCCTGACAAGGTTCCTGAGTCCCAAAACGGTTCTTCTGGACAACACAGGTCTTAATTTGCCTATAAAGGTTCCTTGATTTCTAAAAAAAGCCCAGATTATTCCAGTTGGGAAAAAGAGTTCATTAACTAATCCATTATTGAAATCGTGCTCCTTTAGTTCCTGACAAGGTTCCTAAAAATATAGTTCCATTCCGAAGAGATCCTCATGCTTTAGATGACGTGATTTCTAAAAAGGTTCCTGAAATGAAACCATAATTTGTGAGGTATTTGAAGTGAAAAAAGACAATTCTGAGTTCCTCCACTCTCCTGCTCATTGAGATCCCTTAGTTCCCTTAATTCCTAAAAAGGTTCCTGAAACTATGGTTGCATATTGTTCCTTTAGGACCACACATGCTATGAGTTCTTGGTTGCTTATAAAGGTTATAAAAAAAGTTGCTCAAGTGAAACCGTTTGTGAGTTCCAGAGTTCCTGACAAGGTTCCTGAGTCCCGAAACAGTTCTTCAGGACAACACAGGCCTTAAGTTGCTTACAAAGGTTCCTTGAGTTCTAAAAAAGTCCCAATTCCTCCAGTAGGGAGGAAAAAACTGAGCTCCTCAACTGATCCCTTATTAAAATCGTTCTCCTTTAGTTCCAGACAAGGTTCCTGAAAATATAGTTCCTCTCATAGAGATCCTCATGCTCTAAATGATGTGATTTCTAAAAAAGCTTTCTAAAATGGAACCACCATTTGTGTTTTTTCCAAGTGTTTCCTCTAGCAGGCAAAAATGTTGAGTACATAATAGTTCCTGAAAAGGTTCTTGTGTGAAATGGTTAATGCACGTTAAAACCCTTGGTTACTTGGAAAGGTTCCTATTAAGGTTGATCCGTTGGTTCCTATTGATCCGTTGGTGCCGAATCAAATAACTGGTTCATTAAACTGGATCGTTTTTGTGTTTCTGTCTTTTTGTAGGCAGCGCGTCGCAAATCCAACAGCCTGGAAGATTTCACTCTGGTGAGTACACTCTGGGGTGTGTGTGTGTGTGAGTGTATGTGTGTGTGTGTGTGTGTGTGTGAGACCTGCTGCTGACAGACTGTACAATCAGCACTAGCTCCAACATTAGGCGACATTAGGCTCTGAGGCAGAAAACGTGTGTGTGTGTGTGTGCGTGTGTGTGTGTGTGTGTACACAGTACACAGTAAATAGCATGACCTGCTAATGAAGCTGGGAGGCGCCATGTCGCTCCGATAATCTGCTAATATATTATTCGTTTCATTACGAAGGCGTGTAGCGACGCCGTCGGCCTTTATTTATCGTTATTGTTTCTTTTCGCCGACTCCCGTTCCTCCGTGTTTGTTGTGCTGATTTGGTGCCACGCTGTGCCCGTGGCCTCGGAGGATTTACCGACGGTTCTGTCCTGACCGGCCCGACCCACTAAACGCTTGCCAGGGTTTTTTTATTAGCCAATTTACTTCCAATTTAGTTCCAGCCAATTTCCAGCCGCCGGCTCCTTCTCCACGGGAGAGTGAAAGCTAATTCGGCGTTCGCACCGGCGGCAGAGCAGCTACAAGTCCCTCGTTTTCAATAACAGTCAGATTTACAGGGACGCCGGCCAGGGCTGGTCGGCTTCAGCTCAGCGTTCAACCCCGTCAGAAACATTAAGGCCGGGACCTCCTCCCTAAATGCTAGTAACCCCCCAAAGGGGCGTATCTTCACCCCCGCCCGACCTCACCAAAACTATATAACCCTAGGGATGGACAGAAGAGGAACCCTTTAACTGGACAGGAACCCTTTAACAGGACAGGATACACTTTTACTGCCGGCCCATCGTTACCAGATTTGAATCAATGAGTCATTTTCTCTTGACTCATTCACTTTTCTCTCATTAAGGGTCAGTGAATCATTTCATTTTGACTCAGATTCACTTATCTCCCATGATGGTTCAGTGAATCATTTCATTTTGACTCAGAATCACTTAGGTGATTTAGTTTAGGTTACGTGAATCATTTCATATTGACTCAGAATCACTTATCTCTGGTTTAGGTTCAGCGAATCATTTCATTTTGACTCATTAAGGTTCAGTGAATCATTTCATTTTGACTCAAAATCACTTATCTCTGATTTAGGTTCAGTAAATCATTTCATTTTGACTCAGAATCACTTAGGTGATTTGGTTTAGGTTCAGCAAATCATTTCATTTTGACTCAGATTCACTTATCTCAGGTTTAGGTTCAGCGAATCATTTAATTTAGACTAATTAAGGTTCAGTGAATCATTTCATTTGGACTCAGATTCACTTATCTTTGATTTAGGTTCAGTGAATCATCTCATTTTGACTCATTAAGGTTCTGTGAATCATTTCATTTTAACTCAGATTCACTTATCTCTCATGATGGTTCAGTGAATCATTTCATTTTGACTTATTAAGGTTCATTGAATCATTTCATTTTCACTCAGATAAACTTATCTGTGATTTAGATTCAATGAATCATTTCATTTTCACTCAGATAAACTTATCTGTGATTTAGATTCAATGAATCATTTCATTTTCACTCAGATAAACTTATCTGTGATTTAGATTCAATGAATCATTTCATTTTCACTCAGATAA
>JAVSBV010000097.1:8865106-8877433 GCA_033117975.1 Parotocinclus spilosoma
ATCCCCACCGATGGCTCTGTAAGGGCGATCGGCGCGGACGACTACAAGCTCCGGGAGCGGGTAGGACCCTAACATTTTGTGCCATATAATGTATGGTTAGAATATGAAAATTGCACCGGCGACCTTCGTGCTGTGAGGCAGAGGTGCTAACCACTCAGCCACCGTGCTGCCTCAGTGTAATATGCCAAATTAATTGACTTAGTAAGGTTTAAAAAAAATCCAGCTAGAGTTAGTGATATTATAATATACACTCATTTGACATTTTATTATTAACACACATACACATACACCAATTCAGTCAATAATTTAACCAGACAATTGTGTTGCACAGTGCAGTCTAGCCAGTGGGTAGGTAATGTTCATCAATCATCAGAATAGGAGAAAATTTGGCTGATGCTGATGCAATTATTTTTACTTATTTAGTTTATTTAACAAAATACAGTTTTCGCTGCTTGACAAGAAATGAACATGCAAGCAGGTAGATACCACAATTATGTCTATGGCAACAGTAGATTTGTGGTACCATTTTGTACTTTGTACAAACCTGACCACTTCCCCACCACACAAACCTTTTTACGGACTCCAACTGGTCTAATGCATGTCTTTACGATGAGTGATTAAACCTGGAATACCTATACAATCGCATGAAAAATATGTTGGAAGTCTGGGCTGGGAATCAACAGAAGAAGTCGGCACCAACACCATAAATCCATCCTACCTTGTGTCCACAACACAGATTGGAGGAGGTGATGTAACAGTGTGCGCATTTTCGGCCTATTAAAACCAATCATCAATCATTGCTTTTATGCCACAGACTATACTATAACTATATTGTTGCTGACCATGTGCATCCTTTCATGGCCACAATTTTTCATTTTGTAATTTGTAATTTGCCAAGAAGTACAGAAACAAGCCTCATAAATTCTGGGACAGTTTTATGGGCTGATGAGACAAAGATTGGAGGTAGAAGGTTTTGGGCTGGCTTGAAGAATGCAAAAGTTTGATTTCAAAGGGTCACAGGCTTAATGCAGTTTATGCAGCACTGTCTCAACTCTCTTGGGCTTCGAATTTGTTAGAGCTTCACAGGTTGCCAATGAAATCCCCTCACATGTCACAATACATGTTTGTATTCATGATTCCCTCTATGAACTGTAGGTCCCCTACAGCCAGCAGCACTCATGCTGTTCTAAGTGGAATCTGTCCTGGTCTTGACCACAATCGAAGCTCCCTTTCAGGGCATTGGCAATCTTCTTATAGCCCAAGCCATCTTTATATAGAGCAACAATTCTTTTTTTTTAGATTCTTAGAGTTATTTTCCATGAGGTGCCACGTTGAACTTCAAGTAACCAGTATGAGAGAATGAATCAAATTGAATGTTTCGAATGAATCAAACAGAATCTCAATTGAATGTTTGAGAAATCTGTTTTAAGAGCAAATTGAGGCCTTACCTAGTGTTTCTATTGAAGTGCGTGGTGATAGTATTTTGGACCATTTTTGGAGTATTTTTGCAAGAAACTACAATGTATGTTCTGGATGCCTGAATTACTTATTACTATGTAATACTACTACTATTAATATACTCTTTAAAAATGAAAGGCTGCAAGTGAGAATGATGCCAAGCCAGATAATGAATATGTATATATTGGTAATGACTTGCATGTTGTGTTGAGCAATTGTTGGTGGAAAATGACCCAGAACTATACATCAACTTTACTACATATGAAACCTATACATAAATAACCAAAGCAGCAAATGTAAATAAAGTTTTTAGTGGGTACTGCAGCTGCAAAAAATTATGGTCCTTTTAAAGTAAACAGGACTACATTAACTAATCAAATTGGTCCCATAAGCTACATGAGTGTCCCTGTCCTGGTTTAATCTCCTTTGTGATCAGTGAGTCATATTTTCCCTCCTCCCTTTCCATCCCTTAATCTTTCTCATATGCATATACACACTCAAACAAGAACTTTTTAGTCAGTAGTGAGGTCTAGTACCCACAAGTTCATAACATGTTGCCAACCTTTCATCTCTGCTTAGTGTGCACACACATACCCCACCTTCCACCAACCCCTCCACCTTCACTCATCTTTGTCCAACTTCCTGACCTGCACAATTTTGTCTAATCCCCTTTTGGCATGGATGGCTGCCTCTAAATTGGCTTCTTCTCAGAGGCACAGTAAAAGCCAATGGCATACAGGAGGATTCTGTAAATCTGCCATCCATTTGCAGGTTATTTGAATATCCACTTTAATTGAGGATGCTCAGCTGGAGCAATACACAACTTTCACAACAAACAAGTGCATGCACACACCCACACAGTTCCTATCAGTGTTGATTATTATGGGGTCTAAAGTGTAGTCTAAAGTTTTCCTTTTTCACAAGTGTTCACCAGGCTGAAGCTAGTTTGGCAATTTCACTGAACACACTGATTGCTTTGGGTTCAACAGAAACACTGAAAACCAAAATGAAGGCCTTATGCAAAAAATGTAAGGATGTCACACGACTTGTGAAGCATCAACATCTTGGAATACTTACCATGGAATTGAAGAGTAAATCAGAGGGTTTATTTCTCCACACCAAGTAAAGGCATGGTGTGAGAGTCAAAGGACTGAAAAAATCTCAAAAACCATAGAATATTGCATGTTAGATGATTGCATGTTATATAAATATATACACTTTTAGAAGTTTTAAGCCCAAAGCCTCTGATGTATTGCTTTTTTACTTAGCATTAAATGTAATTGTGTGTGGTGTTTTAGCTTTAGGCATAAATAAAGTGATCCTAAATTCAATTTACCAAGTTAGTTATTACATTATAACTGTAGGCTTATATAATTAGTTTGACCATTATGTATCAAAAATGTGTAAAATGACTAGGTTGACATTACATACTTTTAAGTCTCGTTCATGGGACCTAAAAACTACAATCAGCTGGGGTTTCTATATTGCCTAAACTGTTCATGAAACATGTTTTGTACACTGTTTGTGCATCTCTGCAGTATATTAACCCTTCTCATTAGGTCACACCTTCTCACAATTGGTTGATTATGTACACACCCTTCACACAACCATTGTCATGATGTTTATGAACAATTCCCCTTATGTGTGTGTCACAGCACAGCAACAGCCAGAGGCAACTAGAAGTACATGTTGCGAAATTGTACCTGGTCATATTAGTAGGACTAGTGAAATAGACAATTTAGATTTTTTTGTTATTTTGTTGTACATAAAAAACAATATAATGCCAATGGTGTTGTGATTTTGTGTCATACACACAAATAACACAATACATAAATAAACAAATATATATGTGCCAACACATAAATAAACAAACACAAAAGTTATTTTGTAGCCATGATTTTCATTGCTACTCAGCCTTCTAAAAGGGTAGATTTCAGTCATAGTGGACACACAATTCAAGACAGAGTGTAGCTTCGTGTTAGGGTACGCTGGAGCCTTTCAGTTTATATGTTATTATCTGAATCTGCTATATGTATTATTTTGTTAAATTTCACTGACACAAAATAAATTGTCTGCTATGAAAATGTTTGTCTTTTTGCCAAAACTGAAATTCATATTCAGCTCAGTCCTCTGCAGTGATAGTAATGTTTTTTAATACCGTTTTATTTATATAAATATATACACTTTTAGAAGTTTCAAACCTAAAGGCTCTGATGTGTTGTTGTAATTATGTGTGTTAAAATTGTTTGTCTTTTGGCCAAGAATGAAATGCATATCCAGCTCATTACAGCAATGTTTCTTTTAAAATACAGTTTAATTTTCCTCTGTAATTTAAGGATAATTCTGTAATCTGGATACTCAGTTTCCTCCCACATTCCAAAGAGTGTGTTAGGTTAATTGTTTCCAAAGTGCCCTTAGTGTGTAAATGTGTACATGAGTGCATGTGCCCTACAATGGATTGGGACCTTATCTAGGATTGTTACTGCCTTACACCCTGTGTCACCGGTTAGGCACTGGTTTTCTAGGATAAGCAAGGCAAAGTAGGAAAAATACTTTTTGTCACACAAGCAATTGTACAATTCAATGTTATTGAACATATTTATCATACTAATTAACACACCATGTCTTAGGAAAAGAAAACAAACCCCAAAACCTAAAACAAATACACCCACAAATGATCCAAGCTTGCAGAACTAGTACACTGGTCATGCAATCATGTGTCTAAAAAACTCCTCATTAACTTAATATAAAAATTACAATCATCTGGAACTTCTTTTAATGTCCAAATGAGAACAACTGGCAGGCATACTACATCAATGCCTTTTTTGCCTTCAGATTTGACACTTCAAGACTCGCCAAGGAAAACAGAACTAGGAGAGAGGCTTTGACCCATGAGCCTGCAAATATTGTTCTTGTACTCATTTTGTCTTTGCTTTTCCCTTAATATGTTTGTTTTGTTTTTCCTCTGCGAATTGAAGTTTTGGGGTTGATTGGATTTGCTGTTCCCATTCAACGTTGAATCAAAGGTGGGGGAACAGTTTTGTCTGGATGTGGAACTTTGCATGTATAACAGATCACCCTTCTCCATGCTTTGACATCCATCCACGGTCTCATAACCTTTTACCACAGTTTCAAATACAAATGGCATGCACACATGATATTCTTCTCAAATGCATGACTGTATGAATACACACATTCACTGTGAGCAGAGGCTGACCCGCCTCTCAGCAGTTTTTCAATCCTTATTTGTTCTCTCGCTTAATGCCTCCAGCTTTCACACGGATTCCTTACATGCCAGGTCTATGTTTTACTACTCACTATTACATATGGGCATGCAATATTAATCTCCAGACTTCTAGTAACACACACACACACTCACACATTTTAACTGTTTTTTTTTCTCTTACATTTTTGTGAACCATAAAGGCATCACTGGTTATTCTGCAAAATTTACATATAACATAAACATATAAACAGATTGCAATTAAATTTGACAAAAAAGCTTCAATGGTGATATAACTTGGTTTGACAGTATTTGATTTGAGGCACAGAGTACATGTGGCCAGCAATGTGTTTGTAAATGCTTGACTTGTTTTCTAGTGCGTCGGCTTTTTAAACATGCCCCATTAAAGTTGCTTGTTTTTTCAAGGCAAAAAATGCAATCATGGAAAAGTCTATTATGAAACATATGAGAAGTGAATCATGTCATTTATTTGTATCACATTTTATTGCTTTAAATCTGTCCATTTACACCCCTTTTTGTCAATTAATGTTCTCTGAAATATATTTTTATCTCGTAAATATTTGTTGTATGTAACTCACCTCTAAGTTTGTCTTTCTATGGCGAGTGCTTTAACATGCACTTAAATATCTGATAACAGCAGAACATCCTACCAATGAATACACATGCAGTCAGATTTATGGAAAGTTCCGGATTTACATGATTGGATTTCTTTTTTGCAACAATTTAATAATCTCACAAAAAAGATGTGAAGTAAACAAATTTTTCATTTTTTTCAAAAAGTGTTTGATAGCTGTTTAGGTCCCCAGATGCCAGACTGTGTTAAGTTTGTGTGGCATGCACATCCTGCAAAAATCATTAGAAATCAAAGGGTATATGTGCTCTGAGAAATCTGATAACTCAACTAAAATTAATCTCTCTTTTTTAAATCTCTTCCGTTTTTACTGATATCTGATTTATAGATTGGGGTATGCTGTGTGGACTTTCCACTGACATAATATTTAATTTGCCAAATCATTATACATATATACCTAATCGTAACAATAACATCATGTAAATCTTTGTTTAAAAATGTTTAAAAATAATTGAAAAAATAAAACCCACACACCAACATACCAAACATGTAATGAGGCACAGTTCAATACTTATGTATGTACAAGCCAGAAAAAAACCTAATTGTTTAGCTTTGTTCAAATGCCTTTCAATTGTATTTATATCTCTACTAAATAAATATTTAGCAAACTTATTTCAATGAACAGCTACACAGAATGCTGTTCTTATAACTGTAAAACAAGGAGAAAGGATAGGCATAAACCGATCTATACAAAATTATTGCATATAATTACTTTCATCACAGAAGATATGCTGGAACAACATTCTCACATCTGTTGAGAGCAAGTAGTTGGTTGTCCCAGAGGGTGATCCAGTGTGTTTACACAGAGGGAGAGGACTGGCTGTATGCCTGATGCAGCCGAGAAAACAAGGCCATGTAAGACAGTCTGCTTCCTGCTCTGGCCTTATTAATTATCTTGGAATGGATATGGTGAATGTAGATTGTAATTGTATAGAATGGGTGTGTGTTGGTGTGTTTGTGTTTGATTTTGCACAGGTATGCACGTGCATAATATGATTTCGAGTCCCCATTATAGCATTTTTTACTGCAATCCTTTTCCACCAGTGAGAAGACATAAGAGGGGCAAATGTAAGTATCACAGATGTCTGTCTGTCTGACATTGGCTAGAGAAAAATGTCTCATCCAAATCTACATTCACTCACCAACACTAACTTGGGTAACTTTTTTTTCTTATTACTAATAACAATAATAAAACAATTAATAGAGATCAGAAAATGGGCCTGCTAAGTTAAGCAATAATACCGTATAAGCTCTTGTTTAAGGATCTAGCATGAGGTCTAACATAAGGTCTAGAAAAAAAACATACAGTCTGCATTCCCATAGGAAAAGAAAATCACAAAGGAGATATTTGTAGTATTACTGACCAGGAATAAGCAACAATAAGCATAAAAAAGTTACTAAACATTAACATAGGCAAATCAATTTACACTCATTGTTTTTGTCTTCAATCATCACTCAATTAGCAACAACTGTTTATATC
Source organism: Parotocinclus spilosoma (assembly GCA_033117975.1). Classification (NCBI taxonomy): domain Eukaryota; kingdom Metazoa; phylum Chordata; class Actinopteri; order Siluriformes; family Loricariidae; genus Parotocinclus; species Parotocinclus spilosoma. The sequence goes on from JAVSBV010000097.1 coordinate 8,871,920, forward strand.
TCCAATCTTAGGGTTGGCACTAAGGTAGCTCATGTGGCTTAGAGGTAAGTGCCAGTTGCTGGATACAGCAGCTCCTGAGTTCTTGGTTTCAAACCCTAGGCTGGGTTTCAACCAGTTACCTTCTCATGATAAACTTAGTTTTGGCTCTTTGAAGCTCATATTTATATCTCATCATGGTTGCATAGTTCTCGTAAGGAATGTTGGGAGAAGACAAAGTTGGACAAAGTTGATATGTAATTGAAACATAAAGAAGAATTGCTATTGAGTTTCCTCAGCTTTGGACGTGCAACCATTAAGCAAAAGAAATTTCCTATGAGTTTGTTGCTTTTTTATTTCTGTGCAGTTTTATGCTAAGCTTGATCTATCTTTATTAACTTGCCATTGCCAGTGCTATTCTTTAGTTTTGGGCTTCTTACTGCTTTATCTGCTATTTCTCAACTGTAAACCTGATGACAATGTGATCTTCTACTTGTTTGACTACATTTCAGGTTTTTCAGATCTTTTTTAAAGCAGGTGCTTACACACCCATATCCTGCCTTACATGAATAAGTGGCTAATTGAACCAAACATTTTTGTCCTGACTTGTTCTAGCTTCCCACACAAATCAACATTATGTCTACAAATATAATTGGTATCACAGGTACCAGCAATACAAAAACACAATATAGAGGACTAATGCTTTTCCTGCTCAGGTAAATACGTATTTAATGGTTAGAGCACTATCCACTGAATGATCCAAACCAACTGATTCAACTAAATTACAAAAATCAGAGTGGAGTAAGTTTGTGGATATATTAATGCAGTATCAACCAGTTATAAAATGCTGGCATTTACCAACCCTATCTGAGTAGCTCAAAGGAAACTGATTCTAATTTCTTCCCCACTATTTTTTTCCAACTCATAAGGTCTTAATTTAGGGAACAACAATGAAAAAAAATGTTTAAAAGTAAATGTATAGTCCCCATACTAGTGAAATTCTAACGTCATAGACAGTAATCGAATTAAGCTATCGAATAACGTACTGGAATAAGTGAACAATATTAGTTGTTAATCGGGAACTTAAAGAGAGAAGCCGAGTATGTAGAGACTTAAGACTTCAGATGAGTATGTTGAGATTGAAGTAAAACTTTGCTTGATTGCAGATTCTGTTCTGTAAACTGAAGTTTATCTTAAATTTATAATGATTATATTCAATGATACATTTTAAATTATGAATCCCATTGCTTGGGATTCTGTAGTTGAATATTTTATTACAGCAACTACACCAATATACAGTATACCAGGCGGTTTGGATAGTTTAATGTACTTGTGTTTGTGTGCGTATATTGCCTCAGTTGTACAGTTGTGAAGCAGACAGGATGTTCCCAGACTATAGCAACAGATAGCTGGCTGGAGGGCTGCCAATTCAAACGTGTTCTAACTGGAAGGCAACCATGCTGCAATGGAAAACATAATACCTCTGCTTTATGAAAGAGAAAAAACAGAGCATACGAAAGAAAAAGAGAGTGTATAAGATAAATATTCAAATGATAGGGGACAAAACGATAGTAGATAGATAACCACACAAATCCTATGAAGGAGTGTATGACTGAAAGAATAAGAATGAAACAGGAGAACACATTTCCTTTCAGTCCAGAGCTGCCAAGCTTCTCTTAGTCCCCTGGCCCTCATCCCTTGTTTCTTCACTCTCCTATTCCTTCTTTATTTCTCTGTGTGGGAGTGAGGGACATAGGCCCCATATGGAAACCATTAAGCTAGGCATCTGAGACTCATCATGCTGGGGAATGTTTACCAAGATGTGCACTGTGATGTCACAGTGCGGCTGAAGAGCACAGGCAGTAGAGTGCTGTGTCAGGATGAGATGGAAGGGGTGGGGAGGAAGGGGTTCTCAGAGTGAGGGAGGGGGGTAACAAAATGCTGAGCCTCCAGATTTTTCACCACACCATAAATTAACGCAATCCCTGATGGAAAACATTCACGCAATGCCAGGCCACAGGACCTACAAATGCTCTCAAAATACTGCATGCGGTTAAGCATGTTGTTCCAATTAAACCTCAAAAACTAAACCCACCATTGAAGTTTCACCAAACACATGAGCCCCAGGCACAGATGATATGAGGGTTGGAAACAGCTTGATGCTGGTTTTGATATAAATTCTTGGATTATTCCTTAATGTGCTTGTCAGTGACAAAAATAGACCCATTCCAAAAAATAACAACAGAGGCAGATTTCCTGTATTAAACTGACCAATTTTAAATTGCTAATGCATTCAACATTTGCCTTTATAGCACACAAATAACATAACATGTGCAGTACCTACCTACAGTCCCTAACTGTTCTACAGACAGCTTTTTACTGATTAGTATATGCTCAAGCAATTTGTCTTCTAAAAGCTTTAGCAGCCATCCTTTGCTTTAAGAGGATTGATAGCATACGCCATGGTCCACATAGCATTTTGCCAAGCACACCTACATATAAACTCTCCATGGAGATAGTTAACAAAGGCTGCACCGCTCTCTGGAAAAAAGGGGATCTGATTCGCTGTGTGGATCTGCAACAACAGGAAACACATGTTCATTAGAAGGTGACAGAGAGCAAAGGCAACCCAGAGTCAGCAACAGGACAGGTCAGAGCAGAGCAATGCCCTGAGCATCACTCACACCACATTTCCACATCCTGCTGTATGCTGGCTTTGTTTAAATCACAGGAAAACCATGGGACAGAAGAGGTAGGGTAGAGGAAAGGTGCAGGGAGTATTGGCCAGGTGAAAGGAAACAGGTAGGTTTATCTCCCATAGTATAACATCCTATTTAAAGGTCATATTAGAGAGGAAGGTCTCATTGCATGATGTAATTTTGCCAATATAAAGGGGCTGTATATTAATCCAATGACCCTTAGTAGAGAGGGGGTCATAGAAAGCAAAAAAGGATCAAGAAGAAAATAGTCCTAGGGCAGTGGGCCAAAATAGTTCCTGAGACCTAGATGAAACAGTGTTGTATTTGTAGAGAACATAGTTACATAGCTACTTTGTTAGCTTTGTTGCTACATTTTATCATAATGGAATGCCATTACTTTTGACATTAGTTTGTTTTAGGCCTAACTTGCTTGCACTCATAAACGTGACATATTATAACTTATTATGCCCCTTAACTTATTATGAAATATTATACAGTGTTAATACAGATTCTTCGAGTTGTTATTAAATCTGATTGATTTGCTTTGGTCCCAAAGAGCAAGAGGCAAGAACCAAGAGCAATTTAAGAATGATCAATTTATGATACCGCACAACTCCTCACCCACGTCAGAGGGTCCTAAACCTCAAAAAAAAAATCTAGTCTTCCACATCCATTTTCTCATTTTGTCCTAAAGATAAATTAATAGTATTAACAAAGTTGTGCATTATAAAGCAATTAATATAATTACCTCCGCTATTAGCACTAGCTAGTGCTAAAAAGTCAAATATGTTAAAAATATTTATATTTCCCAGGTCAGCAGTTTTGCCAATTAACAGTTACCGTTGATCCCTCTTTTAGGTCAAGTTTCAGTGCCAGTCCTACATTGTAAAATGACTGCAATCCAGCTACCTGCTCAAAAATACGAGTGTGCAAATATTACACTCTACATTGCAGAGTGTCAAAATGCATTATATGTGACACCGCTGCGTTTTTCAAAACTCATTCACTGATACATAACATATATCCCACTCCAATTTGGAAATATTCTGTAAGCCTAAAACAATTCTGTGATTACTACTAGTTAACATACTAGTAAGTAGTTGGAATAACACACAGTAATCATTAGGTTTTTGCCAATTGTAGCTGGGACACTGACAAAAACAAATCAAAAACATATTTTATCCAGTCAGCTCTTCCATCTTCTTAGGCTGGTGGCCAATGTATCAACTTAGCTCTTAGTTTTTACATAATGCTAGTGGGTCCAATGCTCACAGTGAAAAAAAATACTACTTTCACAGGCGTACTTCTCAAGCGTTTGGGTTGAGTTACTCAAATGAGTTCTCATGGGTGTCCTAAGGGGAGCCAAATCTGAACTGCTTATTGATTCAGATGTTTTCTGAAGTAGGCAACTTACCAAAAATGTGTTGTCTGATTTCCTGGTTTGTGGGTTGGTAGGCACTCCAAATACCAAATTGTGGTACACATGCACTGAAAAAGTATATTTTGCATAATACATCTCCATTAAGTCACGCAGAAATAGGTAGCTTAACTGTGAAACTGTGAAGCAGTTTGTGTGCTAGAGACAAAGTTATTTTCAGTATTTAATTTGCTTTGAGCATCCACTTTGAAACTCAATTACATTATGATTTATGGATGTGTTTACTTAGTAACCCACACAAGGAACTGTATTGTAGATTATTTATCTTGTAAATTGTAGAACTGTACTGTAGATGGATACCAACTCCTAGACATACTCCAGGTCAAAATCCACCAAGAACGAATAGCCTTTTGTTCTTATTGGTAGAATGTTATTAGGCATTTTATATCTGATGGCCTCAGCGCTAAAATCTTTTTTTCCTTATTCAGTCATCATTATGATAAAAAAAATGAGGGTTTTATTCTATTTACCCATGGACTACAGAAAACACTCCACACCTTGCCAAAGTCAGTGTTTCTGCAGTACAGTAGATGAAAGAACCAAAAAAGGCTAACAGCAATGTCACAATTCTTTCTGGACTATAAAGAAAAATAACTATAACTAAAATTTATAAATAGATAAATAAATAAAATCAACAACATTTGTCTAGGTAGGGGTCTGATGCAAATAACTTTTTGGCTGTTATTCTCAGATGTCAAATAACACTGATGGAATGTGTCATTTCTGCATTGCTACCTACTTGTGGCAGGCAGGACTAACTTTTAAAATTTTTGTGGGTCTTGTTGAAACATGACTTTAATCAGGGCTGGCCAAAAACAACAAGGTGGAAGTCAGTGGGTGAGGTTTCTTAGTCACATGCCTGCAGGTGTGATGGGAGCTTGAGCATGTTACTTCTGACTGCCAGAACAGCTCCAGGGACTTTCTAGCCACATGAATATATTCCTTATTTAAGTTTTCTAGTTTTATTTACCCTAAAGCTGTTATGAAACTGTAGGCAAAGCAGTTCTATTATGAAACAGAAACACTTGTGATGTTCATTTTGTCTGGTAAATTATAAAAAAAACAGTCACTTCATGTGGCATGCAGAAACAGTGAATGTAGTTGAACTAATAGATGTTTTATGGAAGGGACTGAACAAACGGATTGTTGGTTAAACTCCATTGTACTTTATTTTTTACTAAAATTAGATTGAAATACATGAAATACATTAAATACATCAACCAATACATCCAATAGCAATTAATCTGTTTTGCATATGAGAACACTTAACTGTTAAATTAATATCATAGCATATTATATTTAATTGTGCAGAAGGTTAAGCCTAAGCTGTTAGGGTCCTACCCGCTCCCGGAGCTTGTAGTCGTCCGCGCCGATCGCCCTTACAGAGCCATCGGTGGGGAT
>JAVSBV010000097.1:8888404-8902579 GCA_033117975.1 Parotocinclus spilosoma
CATCCAACCTGATGGAGCTTCAGAGGTACTGCAAAAAGAATGGACATAACTGCCTAAAGATAGGTGTGCCAAGCTTGGCTACAAAATATACATTGACTGTTGTGGTTCATTGGGTTTAGAGGCGTTTTAGACACAAACCAACTAGTCCTGGCTGGGAGACCATCTTGCAAACCAGCTAAACCAGCCTAACACCAGCTAGACCAAGGTAGCAGACAAGCCATAACAACATACCAACTTAAAATGGTTTTACATGTCTATAACACAATACAAACACATAATATGCCAAGTCTTCAAAACAGATGATCTGTAACACCAAGACGATTTGTTAAACTATTGTGTAAAATTCCGAGCAAACATGATTGTGTCCAAGCACAATCATGTGTTACTGATTCGCTGAGAATAGTCCACCACACAAATTACACTAGTCTACAGAATTTCAAAAACATTCTTCAGAAATACAATGTTATACGTCTTAAAGTTAATGTGCTGAATTTCAATTTAATAAGGCAATCTGTCATTTGTATTTAGTTTCCCCACAACTGAGGAGTTTGTAATAATTAAAACCTAGTTGTGAGTAGTTCTGAAAATATAAAAATGCACATGTATTGTTCACTAAATGATTCAGAAAAAAATCAAATGCATTTAAATACGTACTGTACTTTAATGAATCAATTCACACATCTAAGCTTAAACATTAACTAACATAAGTCATTAGACTGTATAAAATATGTCCTCTGTAAAAGGCTTCTCAGCTCCTTTTTAAGTGCCTCTTGTATTTAAGCATCTGAGTATTTATGGTAAGTGCCCAGCAATAGTCTGCAAATATTGAAGTTTTCCATTTGCCCTAATATCGTTTGTCCACTGTTGTAATTTCCTGATGAAATTGCTCACCATGCTTGTCACTGACTGACAAAAAACAATAACATAACAGTTCCATAAGTGTAAATGTAAAATTAAATGACTGCTCTCCAGTTTAGTGCAGATAAGTCCAGATGAGAGTGCAATAAATGAATTTTTAAGGATATGTTACAGCCAAGTTATTTATATACCTAAAGGAGATTTTTCACCAACTCTTCCTAGTTGTCTGCCATGGTGTTTCTAAGGACATGTATTTCCACTAACTGGAATGTTGCCCATGCAGCCTTTTCCTTGCCATGCAGCAAACGGTAAAACTCCTCATCTTGCAGAAGAACACGAATCTGGAGACCAACAGAGGCTCCTTCCTTTACCTTTGCTTCAACTTTGGAAATTTACAAATGAGATACTGGAATGCTTCTGCCCTTTTGTCTATTGTCTTCACAGAGTTTTTCAAAAGACTCAACTTATCTTATTGGATACTAGAATCATATTTGGTTCAATAAATTTTGGATGAAGAATATTTTTTTCATGTACCTGGCTGCAGTGAATGTCTAAGGGGTCAGTGTTTTTTCTGGTAGTGTTCACTTACTTAACTATCCTTTATACATATAAAACAGCTATACTTTGTGCATCCACCCTGGAGACCAAGCACAAGGGCAACCACCTTTAAGTATCCACAAAGGAACCTTTGATGATGGCCATAGTTTTTGCACCTCTCTTTTGTGACTTAAAAGTCACTTCACCACAGATTACAGCAGAAATGATCTGCTTTAGATCTAGGCCACCGAGAATGTGGTGGATGAGTCCCTTTTTGAAGCTTAGTCCTCCCATTTACATTTAAGGCATTTAGCAGATGCTTTTATCCAGAGCGACTTACAACTCGTACAGTCTTACAATTCAAGGAATGGTGGGTTAACTGCCTTGCTTATGGACCAAATTATGGCAGCTTTGGCAAAGGTGGGATTTGAACCCAGGACCATCAGGTCCAGAGTCCAGCACCTTAACTGCTAGGCTTCCACAGACCTCCCAAGGTTTTTTCCTTCTACATTTGGGTGGTACAGGTGGCTTGGTGGGTAGCACTTCTGCCTCACAGCAAGACGTTCCTGGGTTCAATCCCAGGGTGGAGCATAGACTAGTGCTGCACTGCTCACTAAAATTAGGGGATATTTTAAAATGAATATGAATCAATTAAAATGATGCATCTGATTTTACTTCATTAAACAAGATAATCAGGAAAATTAAATAAAAAGTCAGAAAGTTGTACAGTTACCCAAATGAGATGCAAACTCAATTATCGTGATTAAATAGCAAGTGACATATTCATGGGGTGAACAGAAGCATGTTCAACTGGATGAGAGAACCACACATTGACTGTTCAGTAGGGTATATGGTCACCCAAGACACAGCGACAGCGATGGCGCATGGACAAGTTCAGATCATTCAGCAGTTCTTGTGGGACCCTCTTAGTTTTCATTTTGAAATATTTACCAATTATTGTGAATTAGTGTATCTTTCTATTGATGGTTGGGGAAAGTGGGGCCAACTTACAACAATCATACACCTACATTAAGATCAGAAAGGTAACTGGTTACCCTTTGGGTCACTGCACTGAAAAGTTTTGATATGTTCATCATTTTGACTAGACATGCATGTAAACTATTTTAAAATACCCACATGTACTTATTTCTGGGTGTCTCTTTCAGCAAATGGAGAGAAGGGCTGCGCTCTGCTTTCAGACTGTGAGAAAGACGGCTTAACCTGCTGCGAGACAGACCTCTGCAATGCCTAGCTTCAACACCAGAGAGTGCTACACACTCGAAATGAAAGTAAAATTCAAGCCAAAGCTGGATTTCCCTGTTTAAATAAGTAACAAGACATAATTTAAAATCATCTAAAATTCATTTAAAATAATACATGAAAAAGTAATAGCACATGTTAAGATAAGATGGAATAAAACTGCAGCGCATGTGTTTGTGTTACTTGCATGTGTGGTGTTCACAACGGCATTCTCTTTCAAGTCCATCAATCCTTATCAATCCTAGGCTATTACTTACACCTCTTATTGTAACTAAAGTCTTTTGGTCGGTATGACTTTAATTCATTATCATACATGTACAGTGTATAAAGACGAGATATAATGTTTATACATATAATAAAGCAACCAACACCGAAGAACAACTTCACCCCAATGGCAATACCAATTGAATAGCAGAAGAAACACACACATTCTCATTTTAAAATGAATCTTTATTAAATCTTCAGTATTTTTCTGCCAAAGACAGGAATGCATGAGAGGCATATTGGCTCAAACATTGTTACAAGAAAAAGGTTCATATTTGTTGACATTTTCAGTACCATTGCTGTGGTTTTTATAACCACCTTCACTGTTTGTCACAGAAGCTTTTATATGAAAGCTGACTCCTTCCCCACTTATAAATTCAATGAGAATTCCATCAAACCTCTGCCAACTGGGACAGAATTCTGAGAAGCTGAGTCCAGGGTATTTAGTGTGTAAACAATCACCGGCTAGAGAGCCAAACCATTCCACTGCAATTGTATATTTCCACTCCAGTTTTGCACTGCTTATTCATTCACCCTCTCTCCCTCAGTGTCCATACAAGCCCACCTCATGCAGAGCAACGTCGCTTTTTATTCACTAAGCAAAAGGCCATCTACAGAAGCATCCACCATGTAATTTTAGTACTACCACATAGTATACACATCCACCATTTTCTCAATCTAAACACCTCACCAAAAACACCAAGCAATACTTCATACTACCAAACAATGGTAACAAGCCATAACAGACATTCTACTCCCGGCACAGATAACCTATAATAAGGCCACTCAAAGAAAGTGACATTATAAAAACATTCCTGTTGTAAGCCCTTTATTTTAATACCAACGTATGGTAGCAGAGCTCACAGGTAAAAGTTCTGGAGGCACACGTCTTGGTCAAAATCCAGGCCAATCAACCTCCCACAGTCCAAGTTCTACATTTTATTAGCTGATCTTGCACAATGAACAACATTACTGAACTGCCTTAAAGTCATAAAAGAAATTTGCTCTATCGTATTATCAAGGTATTGTACAGGAAGCATTCAGACAGCTTATATACATACAGCAGAACTATTATATACACAAGTAGCCACATGTGAATATACAGATGGTGTCTGGAAATGGCAGCCAGCAAAATCCCTGAAGTTAGCTTAAAGCTTACAAGGAATGCCCAAGGGCATCCGGTTGAGTGTGGCCTCTGGTATTTTAGATAGGTAATGGACACAGAGTCAAAGAGCAGAGCGATCAGGTCCAACCCTAAGAATGTAGGGCCATTTCGCCATACAACACATCAAACGGGTACAAATACTTCTATAGTAACCAAACAATGGCATTCTCTGCAAACACTGCAGCGCTCACATTTAAAAAATGGGTTCAATCCAAAAGCGTCATACAAATACTTGATTAGAAAAAACTGCTTACCAGTAGGACAAGGCAGGCTGTTGTAACAGCACTGCTTCTGCATCACATGTTGATGTATATATCATCTTTGGAGTCAATCTGTAATCACTGCTAATTCCCCAGTTACATTCAAAACATGCACCTACAAGTAGACCTGCATCAGTATATACATACAGAATGCCTGTAATTACTGCATGCCTGCATATAAAAACAATGAACTGCATGTGCTCGTCACTCTCATTCACATTCACTGAAGCTGAACCACCACTCTGCATCAGTGGCTCCTACCCTTTACATCTAGTTGACCTTTGCCACAGGTTGAGATTCACTGCTTAATACTTAATTCCTACAGTCTGGAGATATATCACCTTCAACTGACCCTAATCACTTTCAATACCTTTCAATGCTGCATGTGTAGGCACAATTAACCACAGGATATTATTTTCCTGTTAGGGGAACATATTGTATATTCATTTCAGTATTGTTTTCAACAAATTCCCCTCAACTCACCAGGAAGTGCGTATCAGGTACAGCATTGTGTGTGATGAAGCACAAATAGAGGAGGATATAACAGGGAGCATAGACTTTGGAACAAATACAAGTTTGCTTGGGAAATAGCTGCTGCAGTGTTATTATAGCTTTGTTTTTGTTTTTTTTTAATCTAATTTAGATTCGTTTATAGCAGCTTGAGCATCCAACCTTGAGCATTTTTCTTACTGGCTTCGTTAAGTTTCTGTTAATTATAGTTTATTTTTCCTTAGTTTCTATTTAGCTTACTAAATGAAAGAAAGATAACAACACATGCACACAGTTAGGCTCCATTTCTCTTGCCTCTACATGCTTGTCCACAAAAGTGCAGGACCTAGTCCTGAAAACAGGAATGAAACGCTAATAAACGCATGATAAAAACAGGATTGGAACAGCCAAGGATCACATAGGTTAAACTTCAGGAAGGGTGCAGGATCTCACATCAGGAAAGTTTATACAAACTGGTACGATTTTAAAAGTGTAAAGAACCATGTTGTTATTGCACACTGCAGTGCTATTACATATCAGATCTGATCTTTAAAAAGATTACATTATCTTAAAGTCTCTTACTCAATGACTGTAATAACACAATACAGATGCAGTGAAGACAATTCTTTGATTACAGACGAATGGAAAATGAGGACAGTGTGTGTCCTGCCTTTTCTTACTTTTTGCAAGGTAGAGTGATCCTGAGTTGCTATGGGAAGGAGGGAAGGAGAAAGCACCAACGAGGAATGAAAGAAAAAAGAAAAAAAAAAATTTAAAAAGTCTGCGCATACATCTTCAAACACACAATCACACACATTTAAGACTCATTTAATCTTTGCCTCTCAAGATCAACAAACAAACAAACAAAAAACAAAAACAAAAAAACAGTCCAGTGAAAAGTGAGATAAAATTTGAAAGTTAATCCTAAAGCAACAAGGTACAAATGGGAAAAGAATTTTGCCTAAAATACAAGCTAAAAACAAAGTGGGAATACGATAAGTATGAGTAGAGCCTATTGGAGAAAAAACTAAAGCTGACGTTTGAGTGGGATCTGGATGAACTATGATCTGGATGAACTATGAAGATGGTGTGCAGATGAAAAGGACTGGGAACAAACTCAAAAGCTGGAGGCAGGGCAGCCTTACACACCCGTGTGTAGTGACCCCAATTTGTGTGGAGAAAACCATTAATGTGACTGTGTGCCATTCGGGAAGCTGTGCTGATAACGTGCCCAACGTTGGCCAACATTATAGCAGAATCAATTTCTTCACAACAAAGCCAATACTAACAAGTGCGCAGAAAGCCAATGGTATCAGTGAATGAATTGAGTTTTTTTTTACTAAGCCAGGATTACCTGCCTGGCATTTCAAATAATCTTGGCTCAGGTAAAGATGGTAAGCAGGCATTTCACAAAGACATTCTAAAACTCACCGATTCACAAAACTTGATGAACCATGTGTTTAACTATCTTATGATAAGCCTACATTAATTTTATTCATTCCAACAAAAAGAGCTATCAATGTAAATATAAAATATTTCATATTTTATATTTATATCAATAAATGTTTTATTCTATAGTTGAAAGGGTTTACTACACCATTTATACCTTTTTTTGTATCTGTGCTGTGAATTTGAGAAAAATCATGGTTGCCGTAGTGCTAGTTTGCATCAGTGTATCCAGGCATGCTAGTGTCTGTTACGGTATTTACAAAGACTCCTCACATGATTTCTCCCAGGCAACATGATAATGATACTTCATTCACTTTTGCATTTGCTCTTTTCCTTAAACAACATACAAACGCACAATTAAAGAAACAAAGAATCTGGAAAAAAAATTTAAACTTAAAAGAGCTTGAATGTGTGACAACCCCCATGGAAGGGCTTGTGCCTGTGGGTGGAGCACTCAGATGGTTGGTTGCCAATAACCGTGACCTCAAGTTTTAAGAAGGCGGGGTGAAAGGCATGCCCTCATCACTAGGCGTGGCCGTGTCATCACTTGGCTCGAGACTGTCCTTAGGGCTCACTGTGCTATCAGAAGGTGGTATGGGCTCATCTGGAGTGGGAGGAGTTTCAGGGCTTTCCTGCTGTCCGTTAGGTGTGGGCTCCAAGGATTCAGTGGGCGTAGGGGGTGGTGTGTTGGCATCAGGTTCCATGCCATCGATGGACAGTGAGGTGGGTATGACGGGCACAGTGGGCACCAGCACAGAGGTGCGAGTGCCTGAGGGCAATCCAATCAGGCGCCACTGCATGATGCTGGTGTCCTTGCCGCCTGTTGACACCAAGTGATTGTCATTATGCAGGAAGCTCACGTTGGTCACGTGACTGCTGTGTGCACTGTATTTATGACTCGGAGCCTATAAGAAGAGAAGTTCATATAATCAACATTAATTGTCAGCCAATCTAGACTTACTAGTGCATACTTTGGACCACACTGGAAGAGCTTGTAATAATTCAACTGATGCAATTTTTCAGAACAGTACTGGCCCTGATACCTTTTGTATGGTCATCAGCTTATAAAGATCCCGATCCCATTCAGATACTAATCATAACAAAGTAGACTCGCAATTAAAATATCCAAATCAAGCTGTACTGCTTGCATTTTAAGAACATTTGTCACTACTGGTTAGGAATTTGACCAAATACTGATACTAATAACAAAAACAACTTACAACATAATTAGAAAATTCTAACTGACTAACAGTAAGCGCAGTTCAGTGTTTATTGTGATGTTTTTTAGGTAAATGTGTACGATCCCATCTGTATTTATTCACAATTCTGTATAGATGAGTATAAAAAAAAGTTACTAAAGTACTAATCACACTCAAAAATGTATGTTCAATATGTTGTACAACTTCAGTTTGCCAATAAAACTCTATAGTATTGTTAAGTTGGAGAATATAGCGCAGGGAGTTTGACCATCGTTTCAGATAGTCTTTGGTACCAAATGTATTTTTTTTTTATAGTTTCCTCTTTAGCTCACCTCACAAATGTTCTTTAAGGTCTAACTGCCATGTCATTGGGGACCGAGTCTGCCATGACAGAAGGTCGATTTTGTGTTCAGTAAAGAATTTTTCTGTTGATATGTTTTGTTTTTATCAATAACCCTCTGGATCCAATGAGGAGTTTCTTGCCAAAGGCAGTCAGATTTACATTTAAAATGTCCTGGTAATCCATGACACCACTACCCTAACAAGTTTCCCTGGGGAAGTAGAGGACAAAAGACACACAAAGATACCAACTGAATTTGCTACTAAAAGTAACAGTCAAAACCATGTATCTGAAATAAACCCAGATAACTGCCTCAGAAATAACAAAAACTGCTACATGCTCTTAAATAAAATATGAAAATATAAAATGATGAATACAGATCAAACAATCCTGTAATCATAGCCACTACTATTGATACAAGACAAGGGTAACTGGTTGTATATGAGTAAGCGACAGTATAATGAGTACTCTAAAAGGGCTGATAACTTATTTTAACTACTAATATATATGTTTTTAATGTAGCAGAATGTCTAAAGTTATTTTCACTTTGTTATTCATGGCTAACGTGAAAAAACAGCTGTAAAATGTAGGATTAGTTTATATATGTATATAAGTTATAATATAATATTAAGTATGACAAAAGGTAAGGATGGACAAGGTATGATGACTTTCTATAAGAACTAACCTTAGGTCTAGAGCAGGGGTACTGGAACAAATGAACCTTGCAGAAATCATCAGCCAGAGCAATCACCCTCCTGTTGTGAGATCTGACCAGAGCGTTGATATCTGTTCCATCTGAGCCCTCTGGCCAAACTCCTGTTCCACGGCAAACACAAAACATCCAACAGTTTATGAACAGACAGAAGACATCTAATGAATGCACACAAACAAGCGGGTCCTGCTTTTCGTTAGATGGGACATACGCTAGATGTCATTGAACAACCGACAGTATGATTATCCAGATCAGATCACACAAACAAGTACAAATCTGGTGGCAATTTGGAAGCTGCTATGTGAAAATATCATTTCATCTGATGTGGAATCTGCAAGTCACTGGCAAACTATTTTTCCAACCTAATAACCCCAACCTAACACTAAGTGTGTGCGTTTGCTGGTTTAATTTAGTATTCATTGTTTCATTAATAATGGCAAGCTGTTCTGGCCCAGGTGCTGCAAAACAGGCCCAAACCATGAAACAACCAGCATGTTTCACATATGGGCTAAGGTCCTTAGGCTGGAATGCAGTGGTTTCCTTTCTCCAAACATAATGCTAATTTAAATCAAAAAGTTATATTTTTCCTCATATATCCACAAAACATATTCTTTAGCAAACTGCATATTTGAAGCAATGTACGTTTTGTTAGATCGGTGTCTTTCTCCATGCAACCCTCCCATGCACAATACTGTTGTTCGGTGGTCTCCTGATGGTGGACTCACATGAACATTAGCTAGACTCTTAGAGGTTACTGTGGGTTCCTTTGTGACCCCTCAAACTATTACATTTAGAGTAACCTTTGTTGCTCCACAAGTCATGGGAAATGTAATCATGGTCTTGGATTTCTTCCATTTGTACATAATCTGTCTGACTGTGGATTCCTGAAATCCAAACTATTTAGATGTGGTTTTGCACCCTTTTCCAGCTGAATAAGCATCACAACCACTTTTATTCTCGGCACTTCAAATATCTACTTTGTTCATGCCATAATACACTTCTACAGACATGTGAAGATTAGATTTTATAGGACCCTGCTCTTTAACTGCCCACTCGTATCTGATTATCATCCCAAACCACTGATTGAAAACACTTGATTATAATTTTAACTTCAAACAAACTGCAACAATGCAAACAATCCAAGAGATTCATCACTTACAGATATGGATATTGGAATAATGGAATGGAATAACTGAAATACTGGATTATTTTCCTCAACAAAGAAGACCAAGTATAATAAGCTTGTCTCACTTGTTTAAATGTGCTCTCTTTATCTACTTTTTGGATTGATTCATCAAATCATGTATTAGATTAAAATTAAGCAAAAATTTAGAAAAATACAAAGGGTTCACAACATTTCAAGCACTACTGTATTCCTTGAGAATATTGTCTCCATATTTCACACAATTAGCTCAGATACTGACCAAAGACATGGAATCCCAGCACACACGTGTACGTGGCCCAATCAATATCCTTACACTCAGAGCGGTTACGAATCAGCTTACAGCCATTTGGAATGTCCCCTAAAGAAAAAAGAAAAACAAATGAGTAAATGAGTTACAAATAACAATAGTTGGCAATATCTATTTATGGCAAATAAGGCTCTTTAAAAGTTTATTTGGCCCGGTCTCTGTATGACTGGTTTCAATGTAACATTGTGTATCGATGTCACCTTGTTTATCTCGTTAAATAGGTAGTAATGCTGAAAGCGATGGCAAATAATCCAAATAAGTGAATAAACAAACAATAAAGTAATCTCTAATCTCTAGAGAAGCATTATTTTGATGAGTAGTTTGAGACAGCTCAACTACAAAATCATTTAGGTATTCTTATCTCCAGGCACATGGCTAGCAGAGCATCTTGACTTATTGCCTTTATGTCTCATCTGCGTCCTTGACAAAGCTTAGTTATTTAGTAAAGTAACTTATCTGTTATAAGCAACTTATCTGTAATTAACACTGGAGTGCTTATCTGGTAAAATATGCTATATGAATGTCATCACTCTTATCATATCTGTGTTCTCTCAAGACCTGTAAACTAAGATGTAAACTGCTAAATGAATAGAATAGATGAATGTTTTTGTATTTGCAAAACAACAACAAGAAAATTATCAAAATATGTTCACATTATGATTGTGTTGCTGTGTCTGCAAACTCACAGTATAGGATTTCATAGTCTCCTGAGTTGGACATGATGAACTTGTTGTCAGGGGACCAGTCAAGATGCGTAATGTAGCTGGAATGTCCCTGTAGCAAAAAACACACATCCCCACACATCCATCAATAAGCCAGAAAAAAAATCGGACTTTTCTGTCAATTATCCAGCAGTGAATGACCAAGGGCTATTGGAGCACAAAAAGCTCTAATACATGAAACTAGTCACAATAAACTGAAAAAACAGGGTAGCACTCACTACTTAACTGCTTTTCAAAAGCCAGTTACATATTCTCTGTTTTATTAATGCCAATTCGATTAAAATATACAAGCTGATAAGCTTCCTCCAGCCTGGAAAGGACAGATGACCTTCAAATGGCACCTCTTTCAATGTTTTTCTTATTTAATTTGCTAAATAAGCTACTTAGAAACAGCCTTCTATTCGTGACACCTATTGTCACATCTTTACACCTTTACACATTTACTTCCAGCATCCCGAACTACAGCGACTTGCTATTTTTTAAGCTGTACAGCGAAAAAAGTAAATATACAGTTTCGTCAGAGCATTAGCGAATAAATAAATAGAAAGGCAGACCGAGAGAGATGCAGACATAATTGCTAAATACTTCCACAGTTTGCTGCACTTCGACCCCAACACGCTCAGAGAAGTGTGTGTAACGTCGCATTAAGCCTTGGCTCAATCGCTGTACAGTGCTGGACTCACTGATTAAATACAGAACATGCACACGGATCCATTACAGCAAACGCTAACCAACATCTGCCTCCAGCCATAACACAGCTTGTCCCTCCCTCCCCCACCACCGCAATGCTTAACAAGTCAATTCAAGTCAATTTATTTCTATAGCGCTTTTTACAATACAGAATTGTCACAAGCAGCTTTACAACAAAGAAACAGTGTTAACATGTTTTCTTTGGTTCCCTTTGCATTGCCCATATTCATATACCCCTTCTCTCTTCCTCAGCCCTTAGGATAACAAGCTGTACTGATGATGTGACTGTTTTGCAGCTGTGCAGACCCCACTACACTGTGCTGCCAGCATGTGTGCAGACATCCTGAGCTGCCCTCAGCTGGATGCCTTTTTTCCCTCTGCTGTAACCATTTGTTGTTCTTTGTCTCAAGCACGTTTGCTGTCTTCTTCCAGCAGATCAAACATCATCTGCACCATACCGCACAGTCAATACAACACAGACTAGCAGACCACATGAAAATACCCACAACCTAATTTAGTGTTTTGTCTTTTGCCAGGAGCCTTATTTAATCAGGAGAAAGAGGGAGACAAGGGGGCACTTTAAAGAAAGTACATACATAGTAATGTGAAAAACCAAGTTTCCCCCCCTTTAAATGTTATGGTTTTACTTATACATGACATAATAAAAATACTCTGGGGTCCTCAAGACCAAAGGACCATATTTAACAAAGATTAAAGACAAAATGAAAAAGCCATGTGTGAAAACCACATTTAGCAGCAATAATGTGATGTTATTGTTTTCTGTATGGCAATCAGATTCTCATATCTTCCAGTATGAATGTTGGCCAACTTTTCTTTGCAACACTGTTTCAGTTAATATAGGTTACTGGGCATTCATTTATGCATGCTACAGCATTTCCTTTGGGTTGGGTCTGGACTGGGCCATTCCAACACCTTTATCCTTTTCTTTTTCAGCTATTCTGCAGTATATGCACTGGTGTGTTTGGGATCCCTGTTGATGTCCCTTGAGATGTCCTGTTGCATATTGCACTTTCAGACACAGTTTAACTGTTGGATAGATGGCCCCACATTTGTCTCTAGAAAACACTGGTAAACTCAATAACTGCAAGGTCCTTTGGGTGCAAAACAAACCCATATCATCACTCCTGCACCACCAAGCTTGACATCTGGTATGAGGTGTTTGTGCTGATTGCTGTGCTTGGTTTTCATCAAACATGGACTTTGGGAATTATGGCCAGAAATCTCCACTTATGTCTTGTCTGTCGAATGGACACTATTCCAGATTTCTTCTGGGTTGTTCAAATGCAACTCTGCAACTTAAGCTGCGCTGCCATGTTCTTTCTTAAAAGGCAATACTTTCTCTTGGCAAACCCTTCCAAACAAGCCATAATTGTTCAGACTTTTTATAATTGTACTGTCATGAACGCGAATATGTAACATGCTAACTGAGGCCTATAGAGTTGGAAAAGCAGCTCTGGGGTTTATTGAAATTTCTGACCTTGGTGTGAACTTCCTGATATACTCTACTGGGAAAATTGGCAACTGTTTTTTTCAACAAAGTGTTTTTCTTTTGAGAATTATCTTTCTCACTTTAGAATAATGTATTTCAAATGGTTTGGAAATGCCCTCATAACCTTTTCCAGACTGATGGGGAGAATCAACTCCATCTCTAAGCTGACGTGTTTCCGCCTTGGCATTGTGTTAACACACAACTGAATGTTCCAGACCAAGTGCCAAAACGTCCGTTTTCAGAGAGGTGGTTGCATTGATGATCAATTAATCAAGGGCATTTGATTAGCAGCTGCCGGCATTTATTGCAAGACAAATAATAACAAGGTGTAATTTATCATGAACTGTTGTTTATATGAGGTTTGATTTACCTAATTTTAAGACCTTCTATGGAACATGTTTTTTATGTTCTGACATTTATAAATCATAAAGAGGGTGTACTTTACTTGACTGTTTTCGCATGACTGTAAATAATAGTTTGGAGCAGTAAATATAACCATACAAATTACACAGCTAGAAATGAAATACAGGTTTGTACTGAGGATGTACATGAGTGAATAAATCTGGGTAAAACTAGTATTAGAATAGTATTGCAATTTTCATATTAGTTATAGCCAAACCCATAGCGCATGACAAAATGACAAAGCTACATTGAAGACTTAACATACATTAAGCACCCTTAATTTGTTTGTCTATGGGTAGCGTTAGTACAGTGGTTTAGATATTGGACTACTGACTAGAGGCGGCATAATAGCAGAGCAGTGTTGTTGAGTGTTGTTGCCTCACAGACATCAGTGTCAGCATTAGTGTTTCCTTATACATTTCCTTTCTATTTTGTGTATATTTACTATATTTGTTTATATAGGTTTTAGACACTGTGGATTTACTTTGTTTCTTGAAGGAGTTTTATAATCCCTTCCATTGTTTTATTCATCAGCTCACTTGTTCTAGCCAAAACCAACAGCTCATTAAGGTTTGGGTTGGTGAAGAACCTTTAAGCATGGCCACGCCACAACATATGCCAGGGTTAATAAAATGTTGGGTCCACCACCTAAGATTATATACATGTAATTTCACTGACAGACCTATTAAACATAAAATGTGCATACATACAGGCATTGGCACATAGTCCTTACTGGATCAACATTAAACTGACATACAATACTAATGTTAAACGTACACACACACACACACACACACACACACACACACACACACACACACACACACACACACACACACACACACA
>JAVSBV010000097.1:8903513-8922670 GCA_033117975.1 Parotocinclus spilosoma
CACACACACACACACACACACACACACACACACACACACACACACACACACACACACACACACACACACACAGGTACACAACAGTATTAGCCTAGGGTGACAAACAAGGTCAAAGATGATCCAATATTATACACTAAAAACCCAAATGAACTAAGATGAACTAAAATGTATTTCTGACAATGTCCATTTTTTTAAAACTCCAGTACAAGTTGCTAACACTCACTGAAAATAGCAGCAACCTGCATCCATAAACACACACACGTTAATCACAAAACCTGAATTTACTCAGAGCAAGCAGAGTCCAGTACACCTGGTATTAATATGTGAACAAGCATTCACAGGCTTTATATCTCTACCCCAGAACAGAGCCTTTACGTCATCGCAGGCATCTAACTGAACCGTGTACGGGGAATACGATCTCTGTAATAGAAACTTGTACAACATTAACCATAACTCACAGAGCATTTCCCATATCTGCTGTACTTGCGTCCTTTCTCTGACACCGTGTAGAGGTAAATGAAGTTATCGTGTGATCCCACTGCCAGCAGTGTGCCGTCTGTGAGAGCAAGAACGCAGGAGACAGAGAAGAAAAACAGAACAGCTTGGGATTTCCATATAGCTTTTAAGCATTAAACAATGTATTGCGAAATTAGCCATGCATGTTTATAATGTTTATCACAAGCATAACATTTTATTTAACAGTATGTTTGGTAATATAATTAAAATACCAGTGAATACAAATTTTGGAAGCAAACATCTTTAGTCACTCACCCACAGTGTAGCGCATCACTGACAGCTGTTCATTGCCATCTGTGTGAATAGCCACCAGGTCCCTAGTCTCAGCATCCAGAACATACCACCTGCGAGTGCACACACATGGCAAAGACTGTTTCTGTAAGTGAACTAAACATTAACCATTTTTATTATGGGCTTTGGTTAAGAAAGGAAATGCTGAACAGTGACTTACTTCCCTGAATGAGTGCCAATGGCGACCACAGAGCCACTAGGGTGGAAGTCTGCACAGTGACCATGCTCCTGCCACAGATGATAAACATCATCATTATCAGAAAAACACGAATCATGACCTTTAGATCATTGTATTTTAACGAACCATTGGCAGAAGATTTAAAAGCAAGATTGCTGTGCTTTGGCGATACATTTTGAACTGTGGTGGCTGAGCAGATGAAGACCTTAAAACAGTCCTTAACTTACTATTGCTTGGATTGTGCTGTATAATAGATACATATATAATCAGAATCAGCTATCCAAGTGAAGATAAATAATGTAAAAAAAGATCTAAATGCAATGAATACCTCACTACACTACATCCTAATGCTGACTGCACTAAAGGAGAAGGGTAGTAGGCTGACATGGGCCACCCAAGACCACAGAGAATCTATGATGCTTGATCTGTGCGTGTTTGTAACTGGTGCATAAATGACAGCTGTACAACACAGTGGTAACATATAGCTTGTCAAGAATGAAATCATGGTGTCTTACATCCAGCAGCCTGGTCCACTCTAACGAGTGGTCCTTTGAATTCCACAGACAGACCTGCCTGTCCTGGGCACAGGTGAGGAACATGTCTTTAAATGGGTGAGAGGCCAGACCCCAGAGCTCATCTGTGTGACCCTGCAGAGGGGAAAAAACAGAACATGCAGTTTTATTGCTTGTGTAACATTTTTTTATATTTTAATGTTTGCATAGAAAGAAACATTCATAAGGTGACCAGCGCTGGAGGAGGAAAGGGGGAGACAGAGAGGAGGGGAGAGTCAGAAGAATTCATTTTCCAGTCTGTTTACACTGGGGCAGAATCAAAAAAATCTTCACGAGGAGTTCAAGTGTGGACAAATGCTGTGGAAAATCACAGACTGCATAAGCCGGATATGAGCTGGGCCACTCCACGTGGCCCTGCTGACTCAGAGCAGTCTCTACTCATAAAGCCTACCTCTACATCTCACAATCTGTGAGACTGGAGTCCGGTAATCAGATTTGCCAGGGATCTTGCACTGTGCTATGCAAAAGGGTATGTAAAGAAAGGAAAGATGTGGGATTTGCATCCACCTTCTAAATTTAAAAAGGAAAAGCTGGAAAGAAAGTGCATAAAAAAACAACACTATGCTAAAGCTTAAATACACACTGCTCAAAAAATAAACTGGGGAAAATTTCATTTTGAAGTATCCCCTAGTTTTTGTGAGCAGCATATAAGAACTAAACGGGTAGTATTGTGTCATTTAAAATAAGAGAATTTTTTTTTACCTGCACCTCCACTTGAAAGCCATCGTTAAAAGTGCCTCTCAGGACAAAGTTGCGTGATGTGCCCACCAGAAACTGCTCGCCCTTTCCTTCAGCCACAGCACGTATGGTTCCATACTGTTCTGGAACCTGAAGCAGAACAGATTTTTTTTGTTTTTTATTTTGTTTTTGACATTCGAAAGCCAAAACAAAACCAGGGTTAATATATATCAGAATACTGTATGTATGTTTATCTAGATATTATTTAGTGGGCCTGTAAACCAATATAACTGCTGTGTGTATGTGTGTGCATGAATGTGTGCACTTGTCAGAGAGAGATGTGGTTACTTCCAACTGAGCTCTCCCCGAATGTTAAAAATACTGGTGGGAATGTAGTATAGGCAGCTTTCAAAATGACAGCCCTGAGTGTGTTATACTTCCTATACTAGTGAGGACAAAATATTCTCACAATGGAAAAAAACAACCTCACAATTTTAAGATGTGAGAACTTTTTCTAGTCCTCATTTCTTCAATAGCTATGTACATAAATGGCTATTTTTATTTGAAAAACAAAAAAGCCAAATAGCTTTAGGTTACTGAGGTTAGTTGAGGTCAGTTAAGGTAGTGAGGTTAAGGTAACCTGTTAATTAGCTGCAGTAAACATGTCAATCGAAAGTCCTCACAAGAATAGCGAAACAAACATAATTGTGTATGTTGGGCAGGGGAAGCTATATATATTGCCTCTATGTCTCTCTCAGGATTGAGGTCGTGGTCCCATAGAATGATCTTGTGGTCTTTTCCTCCTCCGGTCAGTAGAGTGCCATTTCTCAGCTGACAAAGTGTGAACACACTACCATCATGAGCCTTGATCTGACGACTGATCTGAAAGGCTCCTGCAAAACAAAAAGCTAAAATGTGAAAAGCATCCATAACCCATCTAAACTACTTTGTCAGTGGTTGCCATCTGTCTATTTGGGTCTCCTTATTAGAAGGACAGAATTAGGGAGTAAAAATACACTTAGATTTAATAAATAATGTACTGAACGTGAAAAATCAAATGGTTATTATTACAACCATAGATTTTCCTCACTGCAGTTCCTAGCACATTACCACTCCTGTCATGTCATTCACTATGTCACACACTCCTAATTGCTCAGTGGGAGAAAGTGGGAGGGTATTGCACTGTATATCGCTGTCCCAGGGGAAAACTACCGACTAAAGCAACTGGGGGTTTCAGGCAAAATGTGTAAAAATGATAACTAGACAGTAGACAAACAGTCAATATGGTCTGATGAGCAGGGTAGTGGTGGAACAGCAACACTACTGGATTACTACAGGTTAATGGACTATTAATAAGAGATTTGTGGGTTTAGTAACCAGCAAGAACAAGACCCATAGCCACCAACTTTTTAGCTCATGTCTTAAGAGTTATGACTTAAACCCTTCTGGACCACAGTCTAGTATATTAACAATTAAGCCACCATGGCCCCACAATATTGATTCTGATACAGCACATGCATAAGGCAGGGCAAAGTTTCTACTCAGTATTAGAAAAGTAGAAAAAGTGAAAAAAGTTAAAAGTGCACAAAAGTTCAAGGGTGCCAATAAATCAAACATAGTCTAAAAGATTCTGTGTGGAGGCAAAACAGTTGGAGGACACAAAGTGTGACTGTCAAGATGCTTATTTGTGGGAATAGAGTTCCACACTTACTTTTCCAGGCTAATGTGGCTTGTGCAGCTGGGTACCAACATGCCATGCTCCTAAATACTATGATTTTGAGTACAGCTGATGGAAAGCATGACTATTCTTGGTATAACTACTTTGTCGTAATCTCAGTATGCAGTATGGACCTTATGAGCAACCAGAGTTTTTGCCTTGTATTGAAAGAAAATCTAAGCCAATATTTTCTAGCGTCTCACGCTGTGGAGTACACACCAGCTATGTGTAAACTAAAATGAAGCCTAAAAACAACGCACACACTACAAAACGTCAATCTATTAATATGAACAATTTTTGTGAGCTTTATAAATATAACCAGTCCTCTTCTTAATATATCAACTTACTTGTGTCATAACAGGCATTAAACACTGATATATTAGAATGGTTCTGCTTAGTTCTCGATAAACATCCTACAGTAGAAACTTTTAACATAATTTAATTAGTTGCAGCAATTTGGTAATTTGGTGTTATCTATGGCTTTAAGCAAATCCTTCAGCATCTCGGTAAGTGCAGGAAGTACACTTAATCTGTAGAGGGCACTGTGCTAAAGGATGCTACATCTGAAGAGCAAGGCAAACAAGCGCAAGATTGTAAGCTTGGCAGCAGGCCTTAGTCCAGCTCTGCAGTTCCAGTTCTGCAGCATGCCTAGAAAAACTATTAGTACTACACCCAAATACAATTATGCCCAAGTTTAATCTTTGGGCTTTCCCTTGCATGTCTGACAATACAGCAGGAGCACATTAGTTAAACATGACACATGTACAACAAAAAGGCAAGCAAGGAAACGCCGAGTCAGCCGGTACCTTTAGGTCCTTTTCCGGGCGGAGGCTCCACTGTGCTGCGGGTCCATATCAACAAAACACCACCTGAATCACCCGTTAGGATATCTCCATTATTGAGGAAGGCCAAACACTGCACAAACTTGGGCTTTTCATATTTCTAAAAACACAAATACCCATACCAATAGTAAACAAGAGGAAACAGAATCGGAAAACACAGGTACTTAAACCAAACCAGACCGACTGAACAATGTAAAACATTTAAGCAGTTACATCTTGTATTTTCCCTCCCTTTAGAACAGGTTTTCAAAGTAAATATTAATATAAAAATCCACTTCCTCAAGAAATAAGCAGTACTGATGTTTAAAATCCTGTGGGGACATACAGACCGGGTTCAGGCAAGACAGCAGCACCCTGACCGCTTTTAGGTATAGTGATTGTCAGACCCTATGCTGGTGCAGTGGGTCCTCAGTTCCGCCTAGTGCACGACAATGCCCTGTCACATGGGGCAAGAGTATGTAGACAGTTCTTGTAGGATGAAGGGATTGATACCATCGACTGGCACTTTTTCACTTAGATTTAGCTGAAGGATTACATAACATTCCATTTTGAATGCTACCATCTGGGTGATCATTTTCAATTCCAACAAACAATGTGGAAACCTTTTGTTAATAATATGTGACAGAATACAACAAAGTCCATATCAGGTAAGTGTCTTTTTTTGAGCAGTGTATAAGGGGGTCTCTGGAGCAGTCCAAAGACCATGCTAACCACATTCACCCCTTTACTGGCTTGCAGATACAAATTCATTGAAGCACTTTCTTCACAAAAAAACTGTTCCTGCTACAAGGAACGGTTTGCGACAAAGACACATGCACACACGTGTGCACACGGCATCTCAATCGGCCCAAACACACACTGAAATAATGCTGATTATCTTGTTACAACAGCACATGCTAAGTTCAGGTGAATCAGGAAGTCAAGACCTGAGCCAATAAACAGGGACAAATCGATGAGGTCAGGGTCGAAATATATCTTCTAAATAACCAGACTTAAAAGGTGCGCTCATTCAGCAGTGGTATCTATGGCAATCATCGAAGAATACTAATCAAATTGTCATGTTTTGAAACCAGTCTAATATGACTTTTGACTTGTGAATGGCGATTTAGAAATGGAGATTAAGCGGACAAGGTTATGCTTTCCCAGTCTTTAAATGCCTAGTTTTTCTGAACTTGTGCTCACTGCTGTTCTTGGCTGAAAGAACCTAATGTGATATTCTGCTGTTGCAGTCCATCTGCCTCAAGGTTTAATATGTTAAGAATCCTAACATATAGTTGAGCTTCCAGAGTGAAGCCCAACTGTCACTCCGAACATATACTCACCGGTATCACTTTGTCGGGTCACTTGTGTCTACACTCATTGATAATTTTCTCAGTTCCTATTTCCATATAGCAGCATTTTGTAGTTCTACAATTACAGGTCCATCTGTTTCTCTACATACTTTGGTAGAAACCTTTATTATGTTCTCTAATGGTCAGGACTTTCACAGGCCCAGCACAGATCAGGTACCATTTGTGTGGTCGATCATTCCTAGTGATACTGATTTGGTGGTGGTGTGTTAGTGTGTGTTTTGATGGATTGGATAAGACACGGCATTGGTGCTGGAAAGAAAACATTATGGAATTTAAACTTTATGTTCACTCACTATTAGACACTTCTACCATATTGTTGCACTTTGTAGTTGTAAAGTCAGAGACTTTTAGGTAATGTGTCATCAATTCTCACAGGATGCTGCCTACAGATAGCAGGCGGCTTGACATTATTTTCGTCCCCAGCAGTGACACTGAGGTCTTTAACAACTCCAGCAGCACGGCTGTGTCTGATCCACTCATACCAGCACAACACACACGCACGCTACAACGCACACCACCTACACATCAGTGTCTATGCAGAGCTGAGTATGATCCTGATCTGTGCTGGTACAGTGGGAGTCATGGCCATTGGAGAACAGAGTAAAAGGCACAAACAAAGCATGTAGAGAAACAGATGGTGTACCTCAAAGTGACAGGTGAGGGTGTATATAATACTTTTAATTATCAGATTATACACATGGACTTTTTGGCCATATAGCTTGAAGCTTAACAACTATATTTATCTAAAGAATTGCTGTAATAGTTCAGTTACATTTGTATAGCTAAGCTTTCTGTCTTCACACAGTGCACCTGTTTACTACCCCACCCTGTTATCTGATAAGCCTGTGAATAGCTAAGAACCTCCCAGCCTCCTTTTTGTGAAAATACATAGGTATCTCGGCTTGTCAGTAATGTCTTTGCAGGCTGCACTGAGAAGCATTTCTGACTAAACACACACTCTGTGACCTCTCACTCTACATGGCCTATTAGGAGAAATTACACAAAACTTGCAAAGTCAAGGAATGCAGGTGTTTGCCTGTCTAAGGAAACTTTTTCATGCTAAGACCTGAAAATGTGAAAAAAAAGAAACCTCAGCAATGTGTTTTTTCATGCATGTATATGCAATTAAGTATACATTTTCTCACCCCAAAGATGCCCTGCTTGCGAGCCAGGGAGTTCCCGCTCCACGTCCAGAAAAAGATGTGTGACTTGCCACAGGTGACAATGGTGTTGGGGTCAGTTGGGTGAAACTCAACCGCTAAAACCAACTCATTTGTAGTCTGATATAAAAGAAAGATATGGATTCACATTACACACAAGGATGGGGGTAGAAGAAAGAAAACAAGAAAAACACTGAGAAGGGAGATGTTAATATGAAAATGCAACATGAGAAATCTCGTGTACAATAAAAACAGGTGCACAATAATGAGGATACAATAAAGTTTAGAATAAAGGCATTGTTTAGAGAAAAAAAAGCATGACGAATGTGAAAGTATGTGAAAAGGTTTAGGATTTTATTCAGTATGATACACCATACCTTAATCTCAGCTACTTTTGACTTCTTCTGCACGTCCCATACAGTTAGCATGTGCTCATTGGAGTCATCAACCACACTGAGGTGGGTGCCCGAGTCCTAAACACAATGCAAAATTAGTGCTGATGGGTTACAAAATTAGTGCTGATGGGTTGTCTAAAAACAAAACTTTAAAATCCTAGTGTTTTTACTACATTACCAAAACCATGCCTTGTACACTCATTGACATAAAATCAAAGCACTTTTCAAAATAAAAAAATATAAAAAAATAAAAAACAAACCACAATTTAAGATAAAATATCCCCTATTCTTTGTAAATAGGGTATGTAAGATATATAAATGATGGTAGTACAGGTGTTGTATGATTGGACACAGGGTTTCGCCACAACAGCGGCCCTGACAGACCACCAGTAGAGAGAATCATTTGATCCACAAACAAATTAGAACAGTTCCCACAATTTTACTGTGAGACACACTTACTACACAGCCCTCTCTCTTCCTGGACCATTCCTGTCACTTTGCAGAAGGATATTTGTTGTCACGGTGCCCATTATGTGCCCTGCCATTGACAGCCAAACACCACCACCATCTTTAATTGCAGTGGTGTCATGAAACAGAACTGTCTTTAGTAACAAATACCAGGTCTGCTTGAAATTCAAAGATAGTCAGGCCAAAGTATGGAGGTCTTATGGTGAGCGCTCCAATCCCACCTTTGCTGTGGAGAACACACTGGCCCAGGTGCTGGTGTGATGGTCTGGGGAGCCATCCCATACGACAGTCAGTCACTCCCAGTGGACCCAGAGTGGATTAAGTGGAAGGTAGTGGATGGGTCTCTGATTTTGTCATGTTACATGCAATTTCTAAAACATATTTTAAGGTTCAGCATTTGAATAGTTATTGGTATCAGTCTGCACAGAAGTGGTACATCATTGCCGCTGAGCTTTCAACACAACGCACAGATGTCATCTCAACAGCCCCGTTGACCACACCCCCAAACCCGGTGAATTATTGTGATTGGCCAGTGCTTTGCATTTTGTTGTGGCATGATTTCAGCACTGTAGTCATGCTAAAATGCGAAAGACAATGCATATTGTGTTGTGCCACACAGCGAAATGTAACAGTTGCTGTTCGGGGTGCTTTGTGACACAAATTCAGCGTTTCATGCTCTTAAATGTAAATCCGTAAGTATTGATTTTCAGTTAAGAGTTGATGTGAATTTACACAATTTAAATAGGTGTTTTGCTTTTCAGTTACGATTTTGTGTGTGTGTGTATTTAATTGCATGTCCGTGCATTGTATTTAAATCTGTCATGCTTTGAAATGTTAAACCTCCTGTATTGTTTTTCAATAACAGGGTCAAGCAACACAAGAGAAATAAAGTGGAGGTTTTGTTTTTCATCTTGGCATTACTTTAGCATGTCACTGTGTAAATGTGGCACCATAACTGGTTATCCTTGTTCACACACACTGGCATGCATGCATGCACATGGACACACAACTATAGGAAAGCAACAATGACCGGAGATTAAATAAGAACAAGCTATTTAATTACTAATCATTTGACTGCTTCTTACAGTACTGTGCAAAAGTGTCAAGCAATCATTAGAATAGGTATACCATTGTTTCAACAATGTCAAAAATACCATATATCATTATTTCTCAGTGTCTTCAATAAAATCCAACAACCATAAAATACAGGACATTTGTACTTAGTATTAAAAAATGGAAAACAAGTATTCATGAAAAACAGATTCTATAGGCTACAGTGGCAAGTACGGTAAGTATGACCTTCCCTCGCACTTAAGCAGTATCTGGCAGCTTCATCAGGATGCCACGTTGAAATATTTACAGTTTGGAGATATTTAATCAGGAATTAACTTTTTGAAAGGCTAGCATATAAGTAACTACCTTTTTTTTAAAAAGGGAACAGGGAAAAAAAGGCAAATGTATGCTAAAGCTCATTGGAACAGTATTAGTGACAAATACAAGTTTACATTTTTTGGGTCCAAACTTCAAAAATATGGCTTGTAAGAACTGAGCCTTGCATAGTTGTAACTCTATATGCAAGTTAACCATGACAATTGCCTACCTAGGCAGTTTGCTGACATACATATTCTACTTAATTTGATCAAATACAGAAACAGTATTTTCAGTCAGGTAAAGCAGCGTTTTTAAATAATTCTCAGTTAAAATACAATATCTGACTTACACTAAAAGATGCACATGCTTAATTTTCAGCAAAGGGTAGAATGAGCCAACTCACTGCTTTAGAAAAAGCAAGGGATCCCACTCCTCTCTCAAAGGTGCCCAGGCCAATGATCTGTAGGGTTTGCAGAGAAATTGAGTCCCAGACTCTTACATGGGGCTGCAGCGGCTGAGAGGATCAAAAGAAATGGAGAGGGTAAGCAAGTCTGACATTAGTATTTACCCAAGTGCACTTTTTATGCTTTTACAACATGAATCACAGCATGCACATTGTCAGTTATGTAAAATTATTAATTATTAACTAATGAATGATATTGGCAGTCCTGAAATGTAAACCCTCTTAGACTGAATTTTAAAGAAAGAAAACAAACTGGTTATTAATACATGCCCAACCACTACCTACATGTAATGAAAGATATCTAAAACAATGCAATGTTTGTTAAACACTGAAATTTGAAAATGTAGCTTCAATTTGTGTGCGTATTAACAAACGTGTTTACTCTGCCATCCTTGTCCACTCCAGCAATCTGTCCAGTGGCAATGCGTATCTTATCGGGGTGAACAGCAAGACTGGAAAAGAAGTTGAGAGTTCATGAGAGTTTTAACTTTGCACTAAGGCAAAAAAAAAATTTAATGTTTTAAATGTTGAGTATTAAATGTTTTGCGGTTAGATCTAAGTAAAAGCGATACGTTTACACTAATATTGAGATGCATATCTCAGGAAGCAGTTAGCACAGAAACAATGGTGTATATTAGAATTCATGATGTACTTTATTAAGTGGTTTAGCACAGCAATGACCTGGAATGTACTATCCATGATTGTGTTTATGCCTTTTGTTTTTATTTTTGTGTCTATACGTCTTACACATGCTATAAAAAAACACTGTCTCCCACACAGTGTGTCCAAATAAGAGTCCATGTGCATCAGCTTCTGAATTTTTTGTGTCATATTTGGTTATTGGGTTAAAATAAACACCAGTGGCAACCTTGTTTTCACAGCTTAGTCATCAAACAAAAATCTTTAATTACTTCACTTAGTTTTGGCAGGTTTGAACAGTTCACATATATTCTGGTCACAGAGTAAATTGTGTATTGGATTTTACCACTACATTAATTCAGTAGAATTATTATTTTAAAACACATTTGTAGCAAACTTTATTTTCATTTGTGGGCACCACAGAAGTGCAGTGGATAGTGTTGTTGCCTCACAGCTCCAGGGAGCCATGTTCATCCCATGCTTCTGCCTGTGTGGAGGGTGTATTTGTGGGGAGTCCTTTTCAATATATTCTTTGAGTAAATCTGTAACTCCTTGTGAGTGAATAATGTGCATGTTTTCTTAGATAGATCGGTGCTGCCAATTAAGTCCTCGATCCCTGCTACCTTGAATTGGATTAAGTGAGTATGGAAAGGGTGTACATTTTCACAGGCTACAGATGGAGGTTGTACATGGGCTCTACTTTTTTAAAAAATGCTGGCTGAAAGTTTTTTTGGGGCAGGCACTGAAATTTAATATCTACAGTCTTTTATTCCCAACTTCCACTATACTTTAATAATTTTTAAAATATTCCATTGGAAATCTTTCAACTTTGAATCTCAAAATAAGTTTTTTTTTTTTACATTAAATACACTGCTCACAAAAAATAGGGTATAGTTCATAATGGGATATTTCATTTTGAAGTATCCCCCAATTTTTGTAAGCAGTACATCTCAGCAGCTCAGGATATCCTGTTAAAACAGTACAGATTTCCTTAGGAAACTCAGCTGCTACTTCCTTAATAACAGCATTTGTTCTGTGAAGGAAGATGCTATTAGAACCAGTACTCATGCTGATTTTAATAGCTACCATTTGCAATTCATTTCCACCGCATGCAGCTTATTTTACTGCCTGAATTGTGAGACAGTTTATAGAATAAAATTCCAAATATCTGAGGCCTAATAGCATGACACAAATGCATTCTGGTGATGCAAGCATGTTATATACTCACCAGTCACATTAGTAGGTAAACTTCCTTGTTTCAACATTTAAGTTAAAAATGTATCAGTCCATTTTATTTGTTTGACTTACCATATACCCTGCTCATAAAAATTAAGGGAAATTTAATTATGGAATATTTAATTTTGAAGTATCCCCTAATTGTTTGAGCAGTATAGATGCACTACAATTACAGAGCTATAGTCCACCATACTGTTTTCTTCACCTTTAATTGGTTCTCTAATGGCCAGGACCTCACTGTACCGTCACAGACCAGGTACTATTTGGGTAGTCCATCATTCTCAGCACTGCAGTGATACTGATATGGTGGTGGTGTGTTAGTGTGTGTTTTGCTGGTATGAGTGGATCAGGCACAGCAGTGCTGCTGGAGATTTTAAACACTAGTAGACAAATTACCATATTGCTCCAGCTTGTAGGTGTAAAGTCAATATATTAGCTTATTTGTTTGTGCACTGTTCCTGTTAGTCATGTTTTAATTGTGAATAAGTGCTTACAGGATAATGTGCTATGTTGATGGTTCCTTATTTTTAGTCAGTGAACCATTTTCAGTCCAACAGTAAAACTGAGCTATTAAAAAAAAACTACCAGGACTGCTGTCTTATCTACTTATACCAGCACAACACTCACTGCAGTGCTGATCCACTTCCCAAATGTGCTAGTCCTGTCCACTAGAGAGCAGAGTAAAGGGAACTAAAAGTATGTAGCGCAACAGGCATTTTTTATTGTAGGTGTAACTAATATAATGGAAAATGAGTGCAGAGACAAAGGAGGTGTACCTAATAAAGTAAGTGGTGTATTTCATTCTACTCACCACTTGGATTATGTGAAATGAGTGCAAGTGAATCGGACTCACCATTTCACACAGTCAGTGTGTCCTATGTAGTGACGCTGTGTCCGCTCCTCGTAGTTAAAAAGTACAACCACAGAGGCAATGAAGTAGACCATCTCGCCTGTAGGCAACAAATAAACATTTGCCCTGCAGTCTCGGCCCCTATAGCCATATCTTCCCTAAAGAATTAAGGAACATAATAAATGACTCCCTTGTACTAATACTCACTGGTCATTTTATCAGGTACAACTACTTGGTATACACCAAATGCTGTGTGTTCCATCAACTAATACTAAAACTAATACAAACAAAAGATTTCCCTGGTAACATGTTTATGCTTGAAGGAAGTTTCAAAACACAGAAAACCCAAATCATTTTTAATTGTACTTAATTTTAGCTCTGAAAAGCCATCAAGGCTGAAGTCCATCTGTTGTTATGTCAGCCTAATTTGACACTGTTTATTTCTAACTTTAGGAAAAATTTGGTTGAATATCTTTTGTTTGCATGGCTACATTTACGATACAAATAATGTCAATTAATTGTTGCCCCTTTTGTGAAAAAACAAAATGAAACCAATCACATTAACAAATACATTTTCTAGATTACTATGTAAACTTTCCTACTGTGAGAGATTTCAATTCAGGTAACAACAAAGCCAACTGGAAAGCACTGCTGTAGAACATTCCTGAAAGGATACACCCATTCCAGTTTTAGTTTCTCTGGTGGAAGCTCGGTGCGGACGTCATCGTAGTTCCCTACGTCAGATGGGATGAACATGGTAATGGGTCGACCTCGCATAAACATTTTTATATAGTCACCCTCTGTGGAGAGGAAAAGTGAGAGTTCAGAGTGGCCTTTAAACATATGACACAATTACAATAGATTAACTGGCCAATACAATATAATTCAGCTAAAAATTGTGCAGATGCATGTTTTACTCAATATGGTACATGTGTACCCACATGTCTATTGGGTATGATATGTATATGCTGACACTGCATTTGAACAAACATGGCATTGAAATCTCGACGGCGGTGGGTCCTTAACTCACTCTAAAGTCCAAGCAAACCAAAAGAGACAGAACAATTAGGGACCATGCAGAAGGCCAAAAGCAGTGAGTTAGATGCCCAAACTAGGTTGGGATTTCAAGAGGAGGAAGGCTGAAGCATGAGGGATGAAAGAAGAAATAAAGCGCCATAAAGAGCAGTAACACTGAGTATGAGGGTGTTTGGTGGGCTTTTTTGGTTTGTTAGTTTCTTCCCTCTCCCATCTCTTGGTGTTCTATTATTTGTCTCCTTCTGGAGCTGAAATAATGTATTCATTTAACTAAAAGAAAAACTCAAGAAAGTTTTCCAAATGACAGTGTGGTATTCTTGTTATCTAAATGCCAGTTATAAACCAGTTACAAAGTATGGTATATTTTAATTCCATAGCCTGCCAATCAAATCACTGTTATTATCATTATCTGCTATAATGATTGATGATCAGGAAATTACTGGTGTACTGAATGTCTGCTTATCTCTAGCCGCAAGCACCACCGTGGTTAATTATTAGGTAATATTATTCTTTGAAAGTGTATGTGAAAACCAAGGTATGATGGACTGATTTCCCATGGGAAATCATGAATACTGGGTTCTGGTTATATCCAAACATTTTCTGTCAGTGGTTTACAGGTGCTGATTACCCATCACCACCTCATTTACCAAGGACTGTGCTGTTACAGGAATCACCATTTAATTAAATATAGACACAGCTCCTTAAGCAGGGTACAAATTGTTCTGAACTAGTTGGAATTAGTACAAATACTGTGCCATACAAATATAGAAAAAATTTAGCAATACCCTCAAAAGTACCACTGGGCTTTAAAAACAAACTACATAACTAATGTATTACGTTTAACTAACGTCAATAAATTATTAACTTAAGTAACTGACTATTGTCCTAGTTATATGCTAGACAATCTACATTGTTTTAAAAGTTTGCTTTGAGAGGATACTATATCCTGTACATTGGAAAAACCATGTCATTAGATCAAGAAAAAATGGTTAATCTACTAAAAAGGACAGGGGATGAGTGAAACTAGGTCAAGTTAGAAACAAAGACAAGCATGAATTTGATCAGATTAATCAACATGCTATTTGAAGGTAAATAAAAGTTTAGATTGTTTTCTATTTGTGCAATATAATTGGCCATGCCAACAAATATGATTATAATAGTGTAAAAAGAGTAATATGAGTGATGAGTGTATATAGCACAGCCAGAAGCTGGAGACGCTGAGCAAAAGTTTGTTTTGACCATTCCCTTTTCCTGCAGGATAGGTAAGCTTACCTTGACTGTTTTTTTCACGAGTTGACATTTTGGCTGATTATAAGACAGAAATAACACGTCTCAAAACAAACATGATATGATGATACACACCAGGAAGAGAACATATAATGTATGATATAATGACTAAAACTGACAGCAGTTTTTATTAGACAGGTGGAATGGGGATGTTGAGAGGTAGAAAAAAAATAAAAAATAAAGACAAGAATTACCTTGGCTGATAACTGGATCTCTGTGTCTAGGGACACATAAGCGAACACTGTTAAATATTGGTCTTTTTTAATAGTAATTGATTCCTGTTAAACAGAGGTGATAAATAAATTAACGAGAGTTTGATTTTAATAGTTGGACTTCTCACTTTTCTGAATTCTTCACAACTTTGGCCAACAGCTTGGAGGTAGAGGCAGCTTTGACTAGCTTGTTCCTGCTCTCCTCGCCGCTGTCCCATGTGGTGCTTTGAGAGCGTTCCATTCCTCCACCACGCTTTACACTGTGGCCTCTGATGATGGAGAAAACACAAGATAGTATACAGATGCAAAAGGATGGGAAACTGCTTAATCAAGCGTAATTTATTTAAAACTGCGTTTGTGTGTGATAATTCAATAGAAAGGCAAGTAATGGCATGGAGAAGAATGACAGTCTATCTTTTTTGTATCAACAGGGAGCTAAGTCAAATCATACACTGATTTGAATTAGATCTAGAAATCAAGCTTTATTTTATACAACAAAACAGCTATCAAAGTTCACATGCCATCTCCCCCCCCTTCAAACTTCAAAAGCAGAAAAAGCAAAATTATGCCATCATGGATCACATTGTGGGAGGTACACAACCCCTTCAAGAATGCTCCATGCATGCGGTAGGAGAGGCGTATAAGAGAAAGCACACCCCACTCAATAGTTAGTATATGTCAATTTAATCTGCAAACTTAAGTCATTTAGTAAAGATGGAAATAACAGCGCAAATACACACAGAAAAACAGGTGGGATAAGATTACAAATAAGTAGCAAAGGAAAGAAAGAGAAAGAGGTAAAAGGGCCTAGAAAAAAGTGGAGAGAAATCCTCATGCGAAGCTGTATGTAAAGAGTCAATGTTACCGTGCACCAAAAAAACCACAAAAAAACAAACATGAGCTATGGATCATTCCTACAATTTCCAGCAATTTCAGGAAATTAATAGTAGTACTTATTTTATAACACTGTCCATTCTGATTTTGTACTGAAAATAGATTTATTACTGAAATACTTATTCAAAATATTCGATCAATGATCAGAAATAGTCAGATTTGTATTTTAAAGTCATTATGCACAATATAGCATGCACAGATTCGATAGCTCAGTTTTTCATGCTTTGGATTTCTTCATTGATGTTTACTAAACTAATAATATAACACTAAATTTATCACCAACAAAAACAGTACCGGTTTATCCAATCTGACATACTCACCACGGTACCAAAACCTACTAATATGTTACATTGTAAGCAAAGATAGCTAATGGTTACTAGTACTCGGCTGCAGTATGAGTGATCCATAGCTTTTGGTTGGGCAGCTGTACATGTAGAAGTACAGAAAGATACAAAGTACAAGTTAATTAATTGGCAAGAGCAAGGCATGTCATGATAACACCTCCCCACCTAATTCAGGAGCATAATACAGATTACTAAGGGTCTAAGGCAAAGTAGACATGCTTCCCATGAATAAAGAATGGCTGTACCACTGTCTTTATCCATTATATGGAGTACTAACTAAATCATAGTTCAAACCCAGCCAGTGTGTAAGATGGGACTGTGGTGGCCTAGTGTTTAAGGTAATAGATTATGGAACAGAAGATCCAGGGTTTAAATTCCACCTCTGCCACAATGAGCCCACCTTAACCCACAATTGTTTGGACTGTAAGACTCTTAATTGTAAGTCGCTCGGTTGAAAGTAAATGTAAAATCTGTATATGTACCATCGTAAGGCGAACAATTCAAGCATTAAAATTATGTAATCAAGCAACAGCATAGAAAAGTGAGATGATGAAGATAAATACTCGTGATCCATGTCTTCACAATAAGGCGTATTAGTTTAGGCCTGGGTATGACTAGTAATTCAATAGGTGCAGATAGCCTACCAAATTTCCAATTAGAGCAGAGAATAGTTTTAAGCAAGGGGCTAACTGGTTTCACAATCCTAGAATAATTGGATTTGATTATATTGTGTGGTTGTTATTGCACTTGTGCTGTCAGAGCACACTTTAGCTAATGTGTAACGCTGATTGCTGTTTACAGATATGGACCAAAATAGCAATTTGCAAGATTATGTGTGGTTAATGAAACAACAACACAGATCTGAACTGCCCAAATGTGAAACAAACATATTGTGAGTGGCACATCTAGTCAAAGATTATTTGACTATTTATTTCATAATAATGCTCTTACTCTAGAACTGTTGTAAAACCTCATTACAATTCATTAGAAATAATATGGTAGTCATAATCGATATTGATATGGCAGATTCAAAGGTCAGGGATTACAGGACAGCATGACATCTGCTTTTTTTGCTAAATCATTTAACATCACATCAACTTTTTACAGAAGCAAAACACCTCATTGACCTGTTTTCTAACTTGAATACTGAATCCTCACTGATACTTTAATTCACTAAGTATTCTGTGTGTAACACAAGGGTTTTATCCAGGCATTCATGCTTCCTCTTAGTGTTGGTGATTTTAAGTTCTATGTGGTAATAAGTTAAATTGTGTGTCAACACCCGTTTCATATCAACAGATGTTGAAATGATGAATAGGATCACTTTAAGGGCCAGTTTGATGACTTCCTTTGTCATCAGTTGTGTCGCATGCTATTTAAAGCATTTTTTTCTTTATAATTAATGGCACTCCTGATTGACCTGACTTAAATTAATTAAATAAACCACTAATCCTACACTTTTTATTTTGCCACACAGACATGTAATACTGGATCATTTTCTTTAACAAATAAACAGCAGAGTATATTTTTAATGGTGTAACTGGGTTCACTATTTCTATATTTAGAAAAACGATGTTTTAGATTATATTTATCTGGAAATACAGAAATTATATGTCAAAAAAATACGTACATAAAAATGCAGCACAAAATGCAGCATTCATTTTATCTAAATCTAAAGACAATCAACTTAAATAATGTAAAAAGATCTGAGACACAAATAAACCACCCTGATATGGGAAGCATGTCAAATCTCTGCCCAAGCCAAAGGTCAAATAAGAACACTGATGTATAGTGAGCCAGAAGTATAGTCAGAAGATGGCCAGAGCATTGCAGGATGCTGCAAAAAAGTACTGGAGTAGATGTTCGGAGGAACCTTTTAGCTTGTGAGGACCCCTTGCTGTCAGGATTGGCTTTTTGGGGTTGGACAGTATGTGGGGAAGGGGGGTGGCTGGAAGGGGATGGTGCCTGTGGAGTGCTTGGTGCTGAATGGGGTTTATTGTTAGCCTGTGGTGGCTCCTCTTTCTCCTTGATCTCCTCCAGCAGAGGCTTGTCTTTTTTCTTCTCTGTACCGCTGCAAAACAAGCCCATCAACCAAGGACAGTGCACATTGAGAAATGTGACAGAATGAAGGGTCAGAACAAAGATCAAGTAGGCAAACATTGTATTGTGGAAAGGAAATGATAATTGTAATCAACAATACACACATCAATATTATTGGGTATACAACACATAAGAAAGATGTACAAATTATATTTTAATGAACTATTCTGCTGCATTCTCCCAAAATGTTCTGAAACTAGTATGAGAGCTCTGTGTACGCATATTCTACTTCACATACAAGCAATACATATTGCAGTTCTTTACCATTTATACAAGTCTGAGGGAATGTGCATGCAGAGGCAGCAGCCCCATAGCAGTATGGGTACTCCATCTATTACTGTAGATGGGGTAAGCATTACCTTACGGTATTCATTTTATTGACTATAAACATAACGCTGCTGTGCTTTGCAAGGTGACCGGGTAGCACTGTCGCCTCACAGCAAAAAAAAAAGTCCTAGGTTTGATCCCAGATGGAGTGATGGAGTGTCCATGTACCCTGGTTTCCTCCCACAGGCCAAAGACATGCTTTAGATTATTTGGGTAAATTAGTCTTTAAA